>JAQZBX010024321.1:0-30252 GCA_029593785.1 Cabassous unicinctus
TGAGTGCGTGAAACTGAACCTCTCCTTGTTCCCTGAACATGAGTGAAGAAACTTAACGGATGAGGAGTTGCTTCTTATGGATGAGCTAAGAAAGTAATTTCTTGAGATGAAATCTACCTCTGGTGAAGATGCTGTGAACATTGTTGAACTGACAATGAAGAACTTAGAATATCACATAAATGTAATAGATAAAGCAACCGCAGGGTTCAAGAGAATTGACTTCAATTTTCAAAGAAGTTCTATTGTATGTAAAATACTCTCAAACCACATCATATGCTATAAAGAAATCTTTTGTAAAAGGAAGAGTCAATGGATGTGGAAAACATCACTGCTGTCTAATTTTAAGAAATTCCCATGGTCACCCAACCTTCAGTGACTACCACCCTAATCAGCCAGCACCATCAACACTGAGGCAAGACCCTCCACCAGCAAAAAGGTTACAACTCACTGAAGGCTCAAATGATGGTTAGCATTTTTTAGCAATAAAATGTTTATTAATTAGGGTATGTCCATTTTCTAGACAAAATGTTACTGCACACTTAAGACTATGGTATAGTATAAATGTAACTTTTATATGAACTGGGAAACCAAAAATATTGTGACTCGTTTATTGTGATATTTGCATTATTGCAGTGTTCTGGAACCAAATCCACAATATCTCGAGGTATGCCTGTACATGCAGGAGTCCCAGGTCCCCGCCTAGAGATCATAACTCAACAGTTGTGTGTGGGATATTGAGGGCCCAGGGTGACCCATGGAGAAGCTCTGGTCTGCAGGTGTCAAGGAGCTCGTCCCCGTGGCATCATGGCCAAGGTGGACACTGTAGAGGCCCTAAAGGCATGTCTGTGTTGGGACTGACAGATGCAGAGCATCTTCCATGAGGAAACCCTGGGCCACCGATGAGCTGTGCCTGATAACAGCAAAGAGGGGGCATGAGGCTGCCTGGAGAGGGGCAGCCTGAGCTGAGGATAAAGGATGAGAAAGATTTAGGCAGATGAAAGGAGAGTTGGAGGGTGAGCGGGAAGGGCATTCCAGAAGGGGGACACTGCCCAGCCAGAGACAGGAACAATACCATGGTGTGGTGCCAGATGACTGACTGAGAGCGAAGGCCAGAGAAGGAAGGCATGGGACACCCTTCACCCCTTGTCTCCTCTTCCCCCTGCCCAGCCCCTCTGCTGGGGGCACCAGAGAAGGAAGACTCACTTGAGAAAGCAATGGGCAGTCAACACAACCCAGAGGGAGTCGGTGAGGACAGCTCCGCAGAGGTGCAGGTCACCGTAGAGCAGGCTGGCTTGCCACGGCCTCTGGCAGCCACCACGTCCTGGCCACCAAAGACCTTCCCCCCCACCTTGGGCTTCCCACACACTGTGGAGACACCCCAACCCACGTACCTACGTCAGAGTCACCAGTGGTACCCTAGAGTGTCACTACCAGTAAGTAACCTCCTCCCCTTCATGAGAAAAGTGGCCAAAATGACTGGGGGCTGCCTGGTCTGTCTCTTTGGTGGCTGCTGCTGGGGACTGGACCTCCAAGCACAGCAACACTCTGTGGGAACCAGGACCAGGGGCTGGTAGGGGATGGAGCAAAGGTGGGGCCACAGCAGCTCAGGGCAGCACCTCCTGGGAAGACAGCCCCTTCCTTCCTAGGCCTGCCAGGAAATTATTCCCCTTAACTGGCACACCTCTATGCCTACAAGCAGGTAAAGAACTGAGGGCTTTAGAGGGTCTTAGAGGCTACTTTACTGGCTCAAGGTCAAGGATTACAAGCATCCACTCCCCCCATCTTGCTGTTATACCCCAAAATGAGAGCTCCACAGGCAGGAACAGGAACTTGAAAAACCAAGACTTCCTGTGAAGCTATGTGCCTTGTTAGGCAAGTCACTCCCAGTCTCTGGACTCATAAATCTCCATTTCTACATAAAGATGGGGGTGGGGCCAATGAGGATCATTCTGGTTGGAGACTCAGAACAGGGAGCGTCCTGTGCTCAGAGGCCATGGCCTGGGCAGGAGACCTCAGGGCCAGGCTTCCCTCCCTCCACCTAGGCCCTCACCTTGCCCTGTGAGAGTCCCACCCAAGCAAGGCCCCAGGGTTTGGGAAGCCTGTGACCCACCTGGATTGGTGATGTCTCTGGGGCCTCCAGGTTGGGAGAGGAAAGCAGAGAGATGAGACTCAGGTGACTTCCGGGCACCAGGGCCTGTGCCCAGGACCCCAACTCTCCCTGCCCACTCCCACAGCCCCTCCCGCTGGGAGCCAGGTGCCAGACCCCACCCCCAAAGCAATCAAGAATTCCATGGATTTGTGAGAAAAATGTAAACCACATGTAGGAACATGGAAAGAATAAGAAAAAATAGTTCAGGGAAGAGGGAATTTTAAAAGAATCATTAGTAATAAAAGATGCTCAATCTAATAATCTGGAAATAAAATTAAAGTACTAACATCTATTTTTAATATAATTTTTATTGTGGTAACAGTCACAACCCAGGATGCCCCGTTTCCCTCCCTTTCAAGTTAAACTATCAAATTGCAAACATTTCACAAGAATGATAAAGGCCCCTAATCTTGTGTTAATCAATGATTTTCATAGAGTGGTTGGAAGGGGGAAGGATTCAAATTTCGGAGATGTGCTCCCTAGTGTCTACCCCAGGAAGTGATGTCCTGAATTTGTTTATATTATGGTGAGAGCCCATTGTCTTATATTTATTTCCTTATGTTTTCTTCTCCATCACTAGACTGTAAACTCTAGACCACAGGAAAATTATTTTATTGGCCACTGACTCTAGGGAAAAGAGAGTAAGAGAAATAGCACTGGACACAGTGTACACAAAAATATCAATTTAAAAGTTTCTACTGTGATTAAAGAAAGTAGAAACCAAGGTCTACATCCTTACATGATGACTAAGAACTTAAATAATAAAAATTTAAAGTTTATGTTTTGGGTTTGGAAGGATTATATTAGTGCTAGGAAAATTTATATTTCAATATAGAGACTAGAAGAACTCATTCTCCAATACATTTTGCAAAAAAAGGAATATAGAAATGCCGGTAAAGGAAGGGTGAAGATAATGTGGACCATATTAAAGGGATGAAGACTGAGGTATCTATGGAATAGAATATCTAGTTGGATTTCTTCCACAAGCATTTGGAAATATCAGTTTGGAGTTTGGCAAGTGGATTTCTGCTGGAGATATAGATTAGAGGCATTTGTTGGTGATAGCTAAAGCCCTGGGAGTAGATAAGATCATCAAAAGAAAGCATGAAGAGAAAAATTAGAGACCAAAACAAAGAAGGAGCCAAATAACGAATCAAATAAGAAAATGTAGCAAAAAACAAAAGAGGCTGACGCTGCATGGGATAAATAGAAACCACGGAAGACTGAATTAAGTAACTATATAAGATTTATTGAAAGAGCAGACTTGTACCTGAGTTGGGACCCCTAGGCAGAGGGATCCTGTGCCAACCAAAAGGAAGAGGGATCTTGAGCCAATCAATAGGATAAGAGAGTTTTCAACCAATAGAATCCATTACCTTAATTAATAAACAGCCAATCAACACCTCCAATAAACAGCCAATCAGCACCTCCCAGTAAGGACACCCTATTTACATAAACGCTAATGTAGTCTCCAAACCCTAACCAATGCCCTCACGTAGAAACAGTGATTGACCAATCAGAGCATTGCAACTTGTGGCTCCACCACCCTGAGGGGCATGACACAGTGAACCTATATCAAGCACAGCCCCAGAGCCCCAACGCGCTTTCCATCTTCCTAATGAACAGAGGAATATTGACCTGCTGCAAGAAACATCAAGCCACGACGCCCAGCTGAGTCGTGCACCTCGATCTTCTCAGGGGGCGCTTCCACCAGTGCCTTGGCCCAGCTTGTGCCTTGGCCCAAGCTTGAGCTGTAACCCTGAGGACACTCCCACCAGTGCCCTGGCCAGGCTTCTGCCTCTGCCAGGCTTGAGCTGCAACAACAGGGAGCGTTCCCATCATCACCCTGACCAGGTTGGAGCTGCAGCACTGGGCTGTAATTAAATAAGGTTTGAATGTACTGAGTTCGCGTTTCTTCATTCTGAATTCCATCCAAACCGAACAATAAAAGTGGTGACAACATTTATTACTCACTTTTTTATACAGCTTAATTGAGGTATAATTTATGTATCACAAAATTCATTATAAGTGTACAAGTCAATGGTTTCAATAAAATTTATAAAATCATGCAATTATCACCAAATTTGCAGTTACTCTCTGCTCCCAAACACAGCCCTAAGTAAACACTGATTGGCTTTTTGTCTGCATATATATGCAATTTTGGGACATGTTTTTGGAATCTTACAATATGTAGTCTTTTGCATCTGGCCTCTTTCACTTAGCATAATGTTTTTGAGGTTCATCCATGTTGTACCATGTATCAGTATTGCCTTTCTTTTTATATCATTGTATAGTTGTGTCATGTCTTGGTTATCTGTTTATCAATTCATGGACATTTATATTGTTTGCAATTTTTTATTATTATGCATATGTTACTATGCAAGTCTTTATGTGGGCATATATTTTAATATCTCTTGGGTAGATTCTTAGAAGCGAAACTCCTGGATCATATGGTAAGTTTGTGATTAATGTTTTAAGAAAATGCCAGTTTCCAGAGAGGCTGTACCTTTTTACACTCCCACCAGTAATTTATGAAGTTCCCACGTTTTCCACATTCTTGCCAGCATTTGGTATTGTCTGTCTTTTTTATTACAGCCATTCTTTTGGATATAAAGTGATATCTCACTGTAGTTTTCTTTGCATTTTCCTAGTGACTAATGATATTGAACATATTTTCACGTGTTTAATTGTCATTACTCTATCTTCATTAGTGAAATAACTATTCAAATCTTTTGTGTTTTCAAAATCTGGATTTTTTTAAATTAAGTTGTAAATGTTTGTTATGTATTCTGGATGCAAGTTTTTACCAGATAAATGATTTTCAAATATGTTCTCCAAATCTGTGGCTTCTCTTCTTGTTCTTCTAACAATGGCTTTCAAAGTGCAAAAGTTTTTAATATTTCTTATCAATGTTTTTCCTGCATGGATCGTGTTTTTGATGTCATACTTAAGGGGTCATGAATATTTTCTTCTAGTTTGCTTTAACTTTTGGCACTTACATTTCAGTCTATGATCAATCCTTAACTAGGTTTTGCTGTTCTTCTGTGTGTGTTATATGTTTTGCTTATGGATATCAATTTGTCCCAGCACCATTTGTGGAAGAAAAAAAGAACACTGGGTTTTCCTCCACTGGACTGTCTGAGGATCTTCCTTTGTTGAAAATCAATTGGCAATAAAATGTAAGGATTTATTTCTGGACTCTTGATTCTGTTCCATTGATATATGCCTAGCCTGTACTGGTATTCCCCTGTTTAGATTACCAAGCCTATAATAAATTTAAATCAGGTAGCATAAGTCCTCCAAATTTGTTCTTTTTCAAAACTGTTCATGCTATTCTTTACATTTCCATATAAATTTTAGGATCAGCTTATCAGTTTCTACCAAAAGAAAAAGTCTTCTGGGGTTTTGATAGCAGCTGCATGGAAATTATAGACCAATTTGAGGAGAAATGCTAACTTGATAATAAATTTTTCAATCTAAGAACTTGGAATGAGTCTCCATTTATTTACATTTTCTATCAGTCAGCCAAAGGAGTGCTGATGCAAAGTGCCAGAAATATGGTGGCTTTTGTAAAGGGTATAATTGCGGTAAAGGTTACAGTTACAAGGCCCTAAAGAGTCCAACTCAAGGTTTACTTCCTCACCAAACTCTGCTGCCATGTGTTGAAGCAAGATGGCAGGTGATGTCTGCGAGGATTCAGCCTTCCTCTTCCCTCTTAAGGCTACGTGGGGCCAGCTTTTTCTGTTCTCAGCTGTAGGCTGGCACAGGACTCATCTCTCTTCTGGGGCTCGTTTCTTTCCAGGTTCAGATGCTCTGTTCTTTTCACAAGGTCAGCTGTAAACTATCAGGCAAATGGCTCATCTTTCTTCCCCGGGGCCTCTGCCATGTCTATGGAGCTGTCTGTCTTCCTCTGTCTTCTCTGTGTACCTACTTCTGTGTCTCCTTGATTGAGTATCTCTTTATATGGCCCTCAAAGGGAGCAGGGACTCAAACTGAGCCACTCTAATGACATGGTCAAATCAAAGCCCTAATCTTAACATAATTTAATCAAAGGCATCTCAGCTGAATCTAATAAAATCAAAGGATATCATTCCCAGGGGAATAGACCAGTTTACAAACATAATCTGTCTTTTTGTAATTCATAAATAATCTCAAACTGCCACACATTGTCTTTAATTTCTCTCAGCAATGTTTACTAGTCTCAGCATACAAATCTTGCACTTCTATTATTATATTTATTTCTGGTATTTTATTCTTTTTCATGGGTAATAGAAAGAGGTAGTTATAAGTACCTGTTATGATCATGTGACCATTTGCAGAAATAAAGACTGTAATTGTTATGAATATTTATTCCTTATCTTGTTACGAGTATGTTTGTGTATGAAGATGATTGTTTGCATGTATTAAGCAAACATCTTTCTTTTCATCCCTCTCATATCCCCTTATGATATAAGATTAGTTGTATTAACTTTACATCACAGTATTTAAGTTACAGGATATAAAGGAGAAGAGTAAATATCGATCACCCAAGGGTTGCATCCTCTTTTGGGGAAAGCATTAGTGAATTTTCAGTTGTACACAGAATAGTTGTATCATGTTAGATCGAAGTATGATTTTGTTATTGTCTTTATTTGGAGTTAAAGTATGGTTTACAGAGATGTTAATAGGTGTCAAGTTGAAAAGGGTTAGAATGTTAAGGTTAATTTTATTTGTCAATACAGCTAATTTATGTGCTCAGTTGTTTGTCAAACGCTGGCCTAGTTGTTACTGCAAAGTTATTTCATAGATGGGATTAGTACCTAAAATCAGATGACTTTAAGTAAAGTAGGTTACTCTTAACATTATGATTGGGACTCATGCAATCAGTGAAAGGCCTCAGAAGGGAGAAGTTGGGCTTCCGAGTATCATAAGGAATACTGCCACAAAACTACACCATCCAATGCTTCCTCAGTTTCCAGCCTAAGGAATACAGACAAAAGAAAATACAACTGCCTTCTTACTGGAATTTCCAAGCTCTGCCCTGCCTTATGCAATAAGACCAGTCCATACAACCATGCAAAGCAATTCCTTAAAATAAATCTCTTCATGTATATATATTTCTGTCACTACTGGAGAACCCTGACTGATCCTGACACTCTATACAGCATCCAAAGAAGAAGAAGGGGCATTGGAACACTTAAAAAAAAAAAAGTTTATTGAAGTATATCATTCATTCATGAACATACATAAACAATAAGTGTTTAATAAAAGTTGTGAACTTACAAAACAAATACACATAACATCATACAGGGCTCCCATATATCATCTGCCACAAATACCTTGCATTTGTGAAACATTTGTATAACAAATTATTTAAGAGCATCATCAAAGTACTGCTACTAACTATACTTTGGAACTCTTTTCACTGGTATAACAACTGGAGGAAGAGAAGATATTTGAATAGGGGTGAAAAAGTTTAAGGAAGTCCAATTTGTGGTCACATATTTTAAAATACTGCTGTTTTAGTTTCCCAACTACTAAAACAAATACCATTCAATCGGAATGGTTTAAACAATGGAAATTTATTGACTCATTGACTTGAGGGTAGAAGCCCAAAATTCAGGTGCCAGCAAGATAATGCTCTTTCCTCAAACACCTTTGTGTTCTGAGCCTGACTGTCAGGGATCCTCAGCCATTGGCTTTTCTATCCTACGGCAATGCAAAGGACAGCATCTTCCTTTTTCTATTCTGGATTCAACTGACTTGCAGCTTCTGGCTGTCCACTATGGCTACTTCTTTTGTGTACAATTTCCTCTGCTTATAAAGACTTCAGCCATTTTGGAATAAGGCCCACCCATAGTCAATTTGTATTCCATTTGGGCACACCTTTCCTGATAACATCTTCAAATATTTTAATTACAAATGGATCCACACCCACGGGATCAGGGTTTGGACTTGAAGATGCTATTTGTGGGGGCATGATTCAATCCCCAACACCTGCCTTGAGAACAAAGTGTCCATCCCAGGAAACTGTGATGAGAAGAATTTTAGGATGTCCCCAAGACTTCCCACCCTGTTGTGTGCAGTGTTTGCATAAGCCCAAGCTCTGTGCATATGGTGAAATTTACTCCCTTGCTTAGACTATGGATCAGGACATGAATCAGGAACTCAAGTCTCCTGGAGAAACTGATACACCCTTATATGGTCATTATCTATAATCTGCTCCATAATGACATAAATAATGCAAAATATCTATGGAAAAGAATACCACCTGCTATAAAATCTGTCCATTCTGAACTTGTGGTAATTTCATCAGTTGGACAGAGAATCTTGTGGAGAAATTTTCCTGGGATACTACAACCATCAATACCCTTGGTACCTGAGATCTGAGACAGTCCAGCTAATCATGGAAATATTAAGAGATTCAAGAAGGACAATAGCCTTCCCCCTGGTTTCCAAAAGCATGTACCTGTGTAATTGCCAATGACTTTGCAGTTTTGGTCAGACTTCCTTCAGAAGAGTCTGTGAAAGTGATATTGTAACACAGATGGCAAGCTGACTCTACCACAAGAAGCCAGTGGCAGGGACCCTGAACGCTTTCTTTAACAAGCTTATTCCCTTATCAGAGCCTGCCCCAGTCCCACCAAGCCCCAATGCACAGCATTTAGCCAGAGAGACCACCTCCATGGCTTTCCTTGAAAACTGATGGGGCATTCTGAGTTCAAGATCCACCTTCAGAGTCTTGAATATCAACAACTATAAAAATGTAAAACTTTGGTTTTCAATTTACTGGGTGGATTAAGAACTTCAGCATTCCTTCCTTAGTATGTGATAAAGTACACATGTAACATAAAGTGTATTACATCTATTTTGTCCTTAGAACTTATGCTGAAGTTGTTAAAAGATTTCTCATTCTGTAATATTAAATAATTTGGATGGGCCACATAAGTTTTATGTGGGTAATGCCTTAACTGAAGTAGCCTAACTAAAACATCCCACCCACCATAAGTTCACACCCCAGGAATGGACAGCATTAAGAACATGATTTTCTGGTGTACTTGCAGTCTCAAACTACCACAGTTTGTTAAATTTAGATGTTTTTCTCATGCTGTGAATGCATCCTTTGTTGGCAGTGGATGGCTTGCATAAAAATGAAAAAATTTTAAGACATCAAGGAGAAGTGTTAAGTTATCTCTCCTTTCAGGAAAAAGGAAAACAAAGTGCAAAGTGCATGATATTGGAAAAGAAACTATTAAGATAGGTGATATGCTTTTACAACTATCATGCAGCTTATTGATTGCTTATATTTATCTCTTGGTTCAAGTTCTGCCTTTTGAAGAAATACTGAACTACCAAAGTATAAGTTTTTTGTGTGACAGCCTACTGAATATTTGAAATTCTTTATTTATCTTTATGTTAAAACACCCTCTATGTCATTTATTTTACATTTCTTCAATAAACATTTAATTGAATTCTTAAAAAAGAAATAGAGCATACTATTGATATATGCAACAACTAAGTGAAAAAAAAGTGGGTTATATACCTTTATATTTATATAAAATTTGAAGTAAACAATTGCCCACTGAGCAGCAAATCAAGAGTTGCTTATAATGAAACGTAAACCCTGGAAGACAGTGATGAGTATACAGTGAGGTGTGGTTGGGCAGTAAGTGTGTGGGTGTGAGGATGTGTGATTGGGGTGTGTGTGAATTTGTAAACCTCAAGCAGAAAGGAGGGCAGCAAATTGGACATCTCCTGCTATGGCTTCCTCACTTGCTGGCCATCTTAGAATATTCAACTCCTCAACGTACAAATCCTGACCTTCTATGTGTTCCCAGAGAAGAGACAGAAAACCAGAACTAGAAGCAGCAACTCAGTGGGATTGAATGCCTGCTATGTGCCAGCACTGCTGGTGGCCTTTGACACATGGTGGTCAGATGGTGGCCAGGGAGGAAGTTCTTGCAGTGATGGCCCTTCAGGCAGTTCTCACTCTGCAGGTTCAGGGGCAGAGTTTAGGGATCAGGCATGGCACAGAGATGGGGCAGCACCAGAATCTCCCACCTGCTGTCAACCGTTAAACTAAAACAAGGATGGGAAAGGCAGATGACAACCAGGTATATGAAGGCACAAGAGTAAAACACTAAAGCCCAGGACTAAATGTGATGATTTCTATCCCTGAGTTAGAAGACTGAACACAACAGGGCTGAACTAGGTTCTTTCAAGCAGGATTCATTTAATGTTTCAAACATCCTGAGCCAAACTGATTTACATCCATTTCCCAATGAAGAACTTGGAGTGCAGGGGACTTGGGGACTTGCTCAAAGTCATACAGCAGTGAATGGTGGAGCCAGAACTCTGTTGTTCCCTCACTATATTATCATTAAATGACCAATGTGGTCGCTGATTTAAACATCAGGAAAAGCAGTGTGGGGGGCATATGGTGAGGATGCTCAGCCCAAGAGGGTCATGCAAGGCATGGTGCTTAGGAATCTTCTGGACATTAGGTGCTTGTTGTCCAGCCCTTGTCATACTGCCTATGTGGAATATAGCCTATGAGGCCCACATCTCTTTGCTGAGGCCCAGCTAGGAACAGAGAGAGGGTATCAGCTGGAAAAGCACATCCAGGTATAAAATTCCATTACAGAAAGGACCTTAGAAGCAGACAGCCAGAAGGTAGTAATGAAGGAGAAACTGTGAGCAGAACTGTGGGTACTATGGGAAGATGACAAAAGGAGAGGGTCCTGACATATGTCTCTTTCTATCCCAAGCTCTTTGCTGGGAGTAAGCATGGGGGCCAAGCAACCTTGGTAAAAGGATGGCTTTGTCCCCATTTTGACTCTTCTGATGGAAAATGACCCAGCAGCCCCAGCTGTGCATGCTGAGCTGTGCCAGAGGATACACGCTGGGAGTCATGGCTTGCCTGAAACCACACAGGCAGTGGGGAAGGAATCAGAACTTATAACTTGGAGAAAGAACCACTGGCTAGCAGGAACAAGGGTGAGTGTCAGGGCTTGCAAGGAATCTCAGTGTCTGTTAGGGCTGGAAGGATGGGTGGAGAGATTGGACCCAAGACACCTGAATATGAGGAGTTAATTAGCTGTTGGAGGGTGATGAAAAACATTCAGTATAAAAAGTGGGTGTACCCTTTCTCCTTGGTTTCAGCTCTTTTTCTTAATAGTATCCTCATATGACACTTATCTGTTAAGACAGATCCAGAACATGTCCACCTAGTGCTCAAGTAAACTCTCCACACCCCCCAGAATCAAATCCTTGTCACTAAATGCCACATCCCCAAGAGCTGCACTGCTTTGACCAAGAACCTGGACAAGAGCCCAGGCAGGAGGCAACTGAGAGCCTCAGCCGTTCTCCACCTTCCTCCCAGCTTACATGCATCCTGCACATGCAGGGCAGCCCATGGCTTGCTATACCAATTAACCCATGTATTTTCCTGTTTGTTTGTTTGTTTTTACAATCAACTTGGTTTGACTTTTGTTGGAAAGAAACAATTTTAGATATGAATTTAATTTTCTACATATAATCCATTTAAAAATTTCAGTCATTAATTAGGGAGAAGAGGGAACAGTCATTGTGGGATTATCCTTGGAAGATTACAAAGGCTCCTGAGGTCAGTCCCCTTAGTCACAAAAATGAATCCTTCCCCATCTAGTTGGACAAGACTCATTCCTGCACAGAAATACACAAAAGGACTTCATGTCCTCCATGCCTATATCATATCTCATACAAACACATTTTGAAGGACTTCTGAAATCTTCTTTTACCCCATAACCTTTTTCTGTACCCATTAGCATTAATAGCTCAATCCTTCTGAGTCTTAATGTGCTATCTTCTATATTGAGGTCAAATACACAGACCCATGTCCCTAGGAATCCAGGCATGGTGGACTCTGCTCAAATCAACCATACAGCAAGTGGCCTGCATGTGCTGTGGACCATGGAAGTCTGCATCATTTAGAGAAGGAAAACACAAGAACGCTAACAGAAGCTGTTGTCTCGATTATCAATTATAAAAATTTTGCTGATAGTCCAGAAATCTCAAAGGTAGAAGAGCAAATTTCCATCAGGAAATTATTAAGAAATACAGATAATATCGGGATGTCCACTGGTGATCACGCACAATGGAGCCAGGGCTTGTAAGAAGGCATGAGGAAAGAGATCACTAGGGACATGTCACTTAAGTGGAAAAGCATGAAAGTTACTCTTTTCCCAGGAGCAGCCTGAAGGAAATCAGACAGAAGTTGCAGGGCAAAACTAGGTCAGTCACCTGTGGATCCATAAAGACTGGGACCATCCATATCATGCCACCTTCACCATCCCACCATCCATCAAGTATCAGTGCTGGACATACACAATATTGCAGCACTGAGAGCATTTTTAAGCAACACTACCTTTATTTACATTTCTATATAACTCCTCTAAAAGTACCATTCTTCATCCCCCACCAACGGGATCATGTTCACCTTGGAAAGTCTTTGAAGCCCCTCACTGCCCTCCCCACAATCTCTAGACCTGCTAAGGAATAGCACTGGGAACAGGAAGCAACATTTAGAGTCATTTAGATAAAACAAGGGAAAGGCCACTCTGGAGGTCCAACATGGAGGGTCAGGTATGTGGAGAGTTTAGTCCCACTGCTCCCTACTCTCTACAATGGGGCTTCTTTCTATAACCTAAGAGAAGGTCACACCTTCTTTTTAGAGGCTGAGAGGATTGACTTGCTCTCAGAGCCAAAGATTGCCTCCCAGAAGCCCCAAAGTCAGCCATTAGGGGGACCGTGCTCACAGCAGAATATGGATCTTCAACTAAAGCTGTTTTGGGGAACTTGGGAGCAGGATGAGGAGTTTGATTGTGACCTCTTTTAAGGGATGATATATGCAGGGATGTTCCCTGGGCTCCCGTGATTCCAGAGGTGTGACAGTCTGAGCCAGGGAGGGGATCCTTGACAAGTCCCCATGGCAGCAGGCGATGTTGAGGTTCCAGGAGTAACGCAAGGCCAGGGAGCTCCTCATCATCTTCTTCACTGGACCCATCTGCCGGCCTGGATGCTACACTTATAGGAGAGGTTTCTTGCAGAGCCACCTCATCCCTGCTTCCAAATCTAGGGGAAGAGTGTCTTTGGACTTGGTGAGGTACATCATCACTTGGAGGTGCGTCCAGACACTCTGCATCTTCTGGGGATATGAGACGCTTCTCAAACAACTGTGTCAAGGAATTAGACAATTACTGGTTCTGCAGATGTTTCTCACATGAGGTGGCTGAATGGGTGGTAGAGATGACTGTACTTGGGCAGAAGGCAGGTAGATTTTGTACTATAGCTCATTCTGTCCATCTTCCTATACATTATTCCCAAATTTTCAGTCCTAACCCATCCTTTCCCATACCTCTGCATAGTTTCCTCCCTACTCATTCTCCACCTGCCCCCACATCTTTAGCTGTTTATCTCCACAAGCCATGCCGCCCAAGACAAAGTAGGTTAGACAAGGTCCTACATGGATTCCATGTTGTGATGTTGTGATGTTCCCTCCCGCCCTTGGTTTACCTGGGTGGGCGTGAGTCCTTCCTCTTGCTGCAGCTCCTCTGTTAGGGACAAGAAGTCTATATGTGCTCCTGGGGAAAGCAATTCTGCTAGGAATCAAGGGTGAATGACAGCCTCCACCTGGGAAAAGTAATAAAGGGGATTGAGGGCCCTTGAGAAGGAGTACCTGTCAGTTTGGAAGCAAGAGGGAAAACGTTGACACTGCACCTCAATCTGCAATCTGCGGTTGTTTTGAACCATGAGCATCCCCAATTACACACATACACAATCACACATGCACACACACACACATAAACAAACACACAAAGACTCAAAAACACATACATGTACCCCCTCCACACTGCTCAGGAGATAAGGAATAGACACAAGTTCCTACAGACTGGGGAAGAAGCACAGATCTTAATGTGCTGACAGGGCTAAGACTCTGGAATCTGTTGGAAACCACAGCTAAGATCTACCCACCTTAGTGACAAAGTCTTCCTCTGCACACAGCTGGTTGATGTAGCTGAGGAGATCTGAGTCAGCATAGATCGAATCGTCTTCCTGCTGCTCCTCGTAATCTTTCTCTTCCCATTTTCCATCTTTCCCCTCAGAGGCTGAGTGCAAAGGCCCCACCTGTCCTTCCATGATGTCCATGTACTCTTTCACGACTTCAGGTGGGATCTCCTTGTGTGTTCTTGTTTTCAGAGTACGCTGGTGCCTCCATTGCCTCTTACTGGAAATCTCGGCCTTGGGGCCTGACTTTTTTGGAATGGACACTAAAGGTAGGGATGGAAATCAGGAAGTGAAAGCAGCATAACCATGTATTGGTTAGAGCAATATTGTAGGGACAGAAAATGTTTCCACATGGGTCAGGCTAATCTGAAACTACATTAAGGTTTGTAGGATAAAATTTAAGAGATGAATAATCTTAGAGTTTCTGTACAAGGAAAGGAGGAATCTCTGACATTCTGAGATATCCCTTCATCCTTCCCTTACTCTTTAGGCATATTATACAAATGTGTCCTTTTTAACAGTGGAGATGAGAAAGTAGTTATGATAACCGACAAAAATTGACCTAGTACATGAATAAGGGTAGCTGACATCCTAGGGTCTTGTCGGATTGTTCTGTTTAAAATACAGAATAACCATCTTGAAGGGAATGTAGTACATGGTAATCCTATGGCCTTCCCTCTGCCCCCTTTGGTCCTCGTCTTCTGTTGTAATATGTTGAGCCATACCTGGCTGCTGGCCTTCCACAGTTCCTGGGGGCACCTGCAGAGGAAGCTTTGGAGGGACTAGAGGTGGAGGGTACTTGGAACGATTCCTGTCCTCCAACATCTGAATCTGCCTCTCTTCCTCAATCTCAAACTCCTTGAACCTAGCATGGGAGGAAGGCATAAGCAGTGTTGAGAAGATGGCCTTGCCTAATGCGATGCCTAGAAAAATAGATTAGCACCAACAACAGGGGAATCTAAGTGTCTTGGCTGGGTTACCAAAGTCCTGGGTAAGTGCTTTCTCAAGAGGAGCATCACTACCCACAGTACAACCACAGTTTGGGGTACATCACGAGGTAACCAAATCATCCCTTCACCTACAGCAAAGCTCATCATCACTTAAGAAGGATGTGAAAGAAATGAATCAATCCAATGCTTGGCAGATTCTCATGGTTGGATCTATAGGTTTTGTTTGACTATACCCTCCTTCATGTAGGATCCAGTGGGTATAAGCAATTTTGGTATAGGTTGTTGAATTAAATTAGCCACTGTGATACATGGCAGGGTCACAAAGGTGGGCCACCACACCCAAGGCAATGCTGTCACAGCCTAAACTATACAGATGAGCTGACAGTCAGAAGTTGGGATTTGGGGTGTTAATTATGGTAAGTAAAGCAGGAATCAGTGTCCAGGTCTAAGAATCCTAGGCTGGGACTTTGAGCTTTGGAACAGTAAACCTGACAAGAATGGGGTGAGGAAATGCTTAGAAAGAAAGTAGAAGGAAATATTAAGGAAGGGATTCAATTTTCAATGAGGTGGTTTTTATGTTTGTTATTGCTTTGTGTTTTAGCCAAGGGATTAACATGCAATAAAGGCTGAAAGACCCATTCACAGGATGACTGAGACCCTGGCTTCCCCTAACCAGCCTCCTCCAACTTACTCTCATCTGGGATGACAGGGAGCAATTTGGACATTATCCCATGAGGAGAGTTGGGTCCAAGGATCTATGTCAATAGGCCCCAGCCACCTGGCCACCAAGGCAGGCAGGAATCTTCCTGGTAGAGCATGTCACCACTGCACAGTACTTACAACTTGGAGGCTTAATGCCATCGGGAGCTGCAGGAATTACCCCCAACCTCATCCTAATACCTTCAATTTCATGGAATCTGAAGACCCAGTATCATAGAAGCGTTGAGCATCTTATGAACAGGAGGTGAAAAAATGTCCCAAAATCAAGGTGAAAGTGATTGCACGGGGAAGTTGATCCTTCAATATCCAGGGAATACTGAATTAGTTGCACCCCACACACACTGCTCTAAATATCCCTTCTACTGACTGTTAAAAAAGCCAGACCCCCATCTGGCTTCATCCTCCTCCATCACACCCAGCCACAAAACCCGGCAAAGTAATGAGGATCCGTGGACTCACTTTGCTGCCATCTCATAGTAGATCATCTGGTCAAAGTTGCTTGTGTGACGCCATTCCTGCACGGCCCTCTGCAGTCCCTCCTCCAGGGTCATGGTCGGCTTCCAACGGGCCAGGGATCGAAGTATTGGACTAAAATCCCCGTGTTAGTAATATTCTACATGCACCTCCTCCTGCCCTTCCTGACCCCACCCTACAAACATCACCTGAAGTCCATCTTATCTTTTCTGCCATCTGTCCCTTCATGTCCTCCTTCCAATGTGTACTCTCTGATTTTAAGTACTTCTGTATCATAAAATCCCTGACTGAATATTGAACATCAATACAAGGATTCATTTCTGAAAGACCCAACCCAAAGACAAGATTACTTTTAGAATCTCTGACTTCGCTTTGTGTCTTCAATGTCACTGTGTATTGAATGACCTAGGAAAATACATTAAAAGCAGATTCTTTTAATGTATTTAAAGCAGATGCCTGGTCCCATTCCCAGGCATCCAAAGACTGAGCAATTTAAGCAACTTCCCAGGTAACTATGAGGAGATCTGTATTTTGGTAAACAGAGCATCAGGGTATGAAGAGGAGGAATTAATCACCAAAGCCAAAGGTCATTGGATACATGCCCAGGGAAAGAGCCCTGGGCTGGCTCAAGATACAGAAGATCAGGCTGCCGACTGCATTTGAGAGTTTGCTCCACGGGGGAAGGTAGAGTGCTCAAGAATGTTGAAGAATCATTAAGACTGTTAAATTGGAAATTTGGGGGTCCTCTATGAATTATTCACTGGGGCAGCATATTTTTCTAGGCATTCAAAAATTGGAGATCATTGTGTAAATGAAAAATAAGTGTCTTGCTTAGTTGATATAGGCTCTATTGAAGTTGAGACATAATTTTACTGGGGGGGGGGCAGTGCAGAGTAGGGACAGATGGCAGTTCTGGGTGTGAAAAGAGAATCTATTATCATCACTAATGCTTCTGTCTCACATTGAAAACAGCCCATGGTCTTGGACAACATGGGAAATCATCCATTCACACTCTTTAGATATGATATTTTGGCTTTTTTGAGCTCTTTTGCTCTTCTTCATTGTCCTTTGAAATCTTAAAATGATAATAATATAACAATAACAAAAACTAAGAATTATAATCATAAGAAGAAAAAAGACTAGATATCATGTAATGAAGTAAAGCATGAGTAGTTCAGTCTACGAAGCACGTCATATATTAGCTCATGAAATCATCTCAGCAATACTCTGAAATAAATGGAATAAACCCTTATAGGTGAGGTTACCAAGTGAGATAACCTCTCCAGGATTATAAATTGAGTGAGGGGAAGCCCAAGTACTTCACGACAATACATCATCTACCACCTCCCAATTCTAATTGGAATTCTCCAGAAAAAATGTGGGTGGGGACAAAATTAGAGTTATTTGCCTGATCCCTGCACCCACCATTATCATCAGTGGATATGACTTTGTCTGGACAACACATGCTCAAGCCTTGTGCTGGAAGGTAAAGTACAAAGGGAGGATGTGGTGTTTGTAGTCAGACACCTCATTTTAAATCATGGCTCCTCACTTTATCACAGGACGCCTCTATGACTGTTAATTTCTATGTAAATGTTTACTAGGATAAAAATACAAAAGTAGAGAATGGCTGGGCACCCAAAATAGGGAGGTTAGTGTCAACTGAGATAAGACACCTGAAAATAAGTTATAAACTAGAAACAGATCTTCTCCCATCATGTCCCTTTGCCCTCAGGACCTACTGTTAAGCATTTGTAATGACAATAACCCAGGGTATTCAACTCCTAGACTTCTTTAATTCAATGTATCAAGACCATCAAATGTGTCTTCAAGAGGAAGTCACTCACATGAGAAAGCAGGAAAGAGCTTCGGCATCAGAATTCAGGCAATAGTGCCTCTGGGCCAGGGACTTGAAGTGCTGCCAATGTCGGAAGTTCTGGTAAACACTCTGAGGGTTACAGGAGTCATCCGTTGACTAGGTGGAGGCAGGACCTCCCTCTTGGGTGGGCCCCTGTGGCCTGGAGAAAGCATTCCCTGGAGGAACATTGGGGATCAGCTGGGCAGCTGGTGGTGGAGCTTGAGGAGGAAGGCCTGGGGACCAACCTCCCTTAGCAGCTTGGGTGCCCCCCACAGCCGAGGCAGATACAAAGGGCTCCATAGCAGAGGCCCTCAAGATCCCTGGAGGATGATGTTGAACACCCCCACAGAGGATCCCTGGGGCACTCAAAATGCGGGGGCTCTGAGGAAGGAGAAAGGTCTGAGTATGAGGGGGCTCTGCAGGTCCCCCTTGATTCCTGATTTGGACAATGACCTTGTCACCACCAGTCCCACTGATGACAGGGCCCCCATCTTCTGTCACCAACAATGGCCTGGGGAAAGCAGGCCTCAGAAGAGACCTGCCAGGAGGGAAAGATGGATTCAAGACTGGGTGTGGGTGCTGTCCCCAGGGAGGTGGATGTGGTGGGCCAGGAGTGGGTGGGGGGATTGGCAGTGCAGTGACAGGATACAGGGAGGCTCCAGGGTTCATGGTAATGTCTGGTCCAGCACTGGAGATGCTGTAAAGAGAAGGAAATGTCTGAATTTAGTGCTCACAAAGGCTACACTGTTGAGGCTATCAGGGGTTCTCCTTTAATCACTGGGAAATTGATAGCTGGAAAATGTGCTTATTAAAAATTTCTTCACCTAAGCAGCTCTGGATCTTCCCAGACATAACTGAGATAGTTTTCTATAATATAATCATAATAGTTTACTCTTTGCTCTTAGTTCTCAAAAGGACATTAACCAGACCTTCCCACTTCTGCTTATAGGAATAATAAGAAAAAAAATATCATCTCAAAGCAAAACCACAAAATCACATCCAAAGAACCAATATCTAAATCTAAACTGTCACATATAAATCACTGAATCTGGGAAAACAGGAATAAGTTTAACGTGCTTGAGATAACACAGAACTGAGAAATTGCACATACCCTCCTCACAAGACCCCTGGAAGATCTAAGGTCATCACTTTTTTTTTTTTTTTTTTTTGGTTTACTTGTTTTTCTTCTCACCTACCCCATGGTTTTTTGTCTAGAAAAACCCTAGCTCCCATTCTCACTTGGAACTGGTTTTGGGAAGATTCCCACCAGTTCCTTGCTTGTGCACTTGCAATAAATCACCTTCTCAATGAGAGACATATTTCTCCTTTGAGGTGCTGGATCAGGCGGGTCCTTCTATTGGAATAGGCATGCATACATAACAGAATCAGAGCTATGAACTTCAACAAGTGAGCAGGCACATAGGTGGGGAGCTTTCAGGGATAGCAAATGTCCCCCTTGTGATTTTAGGTTCTAGAACTCCAGGTGAGAGTTTTTCCATAAGAGAACTTGCTCCCAGTTCAATGAGGCTCCCAGACCGCTGATTGCCAAGGAGAAAGAAGCCCATGATATTGCCAGATGACAGCACCTCTCTTAGGAAATCCCTATCAGATATTCAGGAAGCGTCAATATCTTTGGTCAAGATATTCCATCAGTCTCTTGACCAAAGAGCCGATGTCAAGTAATTCTTTGGAAAAAACACACTTCAGCAAGGTCATGAGGAGATAAGTCATGTTCTCTTGGGTAAGTTCTAGGCAGCACAGAGATGTTATGAAGGAGGTAAATTCTTGAGTACTTTCCCCATCGGCAATTCAGTCTTCCTTTGCTTGATGCTCATGATCAATCATCTCTTTCCCCTCTTTCTCATAACAACAAAACTAGAAGGAAATGAGGAAAATCTCTTCACAAGCAGGAGCCATTATGAACCCTGAAGTTCAGTCCCTTTCCACATCCTGCCCAGCACATGCCTTCATTTCCTAGGCTGCCCACCAAAGTCACTTTACACAGTGACAGGGTCAAGCCCCTGACCACTACTGCTCAGAGGCCCCTGCCACCATTGAGGAAATTCTCCTCTCCTTTCCAGGAGAGAAGATGGCGAGTTCCCTAAAGTTTTGTGATGTAAAGCCAGCAATATCTGCAGAGGTGATTAGCAAAGACTAGTAAAAGGTGAGGGGTGGAGCTAGCAGGGGACCAGGGCTCAAGAGGTTTAAGTGGGGGCCCCTCTGTTTAAAATTCAAAGTAAGAGAAGCAGGCTGACTGTTTGCCTTCTCCTTTGAGCTCCTAATGAAAACAGAAAGGACACACTGAGCACCAGGCATGAATCAGCTGCTATGTGGGGCTATGAAAACTGGAGCACATTCCTGCTAACAGGATCCTCGCCCAGACAGTACCCACAACATGAGCACAACTAACCAGACAGCTATCCTAGGACTGTTAAAAATTCTACTACTACTATAATTGATAGATGAAAATATACCTAAGTGTATGCTATTCTCCTTCCCCTTTTTAAAAAGAAATCACCCTCCATAGAATTTTTTATCAGAAAACAAATAGCACCCATGATCCATTCCATGACCATGAAGTATTCATGGAATATGAGCATCATCTTCATCTCAACTTTAAAATGAAGGGCTGAGGGTTCACCAAGAGGAATTACACAAGATGAATGGGTCTGAACATCTGAGTTTACACCATTTAAGAATAATTCATAAAATTCAGATAAACCCAGTCTCTAAAACTAGGTGAAGTTACCGAACTGCCCTGGAATCATTGAATCCAAGAAAACAATTGTCAGGAGTGAAAGCAAAGATGTCTCTGGGCTGGTATGAGCTTAGAGGCTCTGGGCTGCGGCAGTTAGAAAAACTTCCAGGCTAGCTCACAGAGAGGATATTTCACTGCAGACTTGGCCAAAGGTAGTTACCACTGAAAAGTTTCTACCTTAGACCATTGCTTCTAACGGTCCCCATAAGATCTCATTTACTCCAGGTCATATCCTTGAGTAAAATCATAAATTCCCATGTGACTGAAGAAATGGCACAGGGTTTAGGCAAGCCTCTCTATGCCACCACACAACATGAACCCACTACTATTTAATACACTTATTATATGGCTTTTCTCTCATCTAGAGAGAAACTATTCCTACTCCCATCCTTTCTGTTACCCATTGTAATTCCTCTGGCACATCTAGATTTGTCTCTAAGGAGACCCCTTCCTCAACTCTAAGTCTCAGTTTTCCAACCTACACCCCAATTTCCAGGTGAGAGGTTCTTGGTGGAGTCCAGTGATTTCTCCTTCCTCTTTTCTTGTCCCAAGAAAAAATGGGTGATATTTGAATTCCTATGGATTTGAAGGATATCATGGCCTCTGATAACACACGACCTTATCCTATATGCTTACCTTCTTTTGAAGTCACCTCTGTACACTTGGACACTGACCACCGCTGTCTGCCAATCTCTAGCAAAGATTCAATTTCAGGACCCAGAGAGTGACCTGTTGCCAGCAGATTCTCAGGAATCCAAGGAAAGGATGCAAAAGTTTGAATCTAAACAGGACTAGAATGCAGCACTCAAGACATTCTACAGCGGGGGAGGGGCAGGTGGGCCTCATGTGGGGGAGGGGAGACATTTCATCCAGGACTCAGACAGGGAAAAATGGAGGTGTTCCCTTCAAAGTATAACTGGGCAACACAATTGGTATGTATTTCTTTAGTGCAATTTATTGAGTCTTCCTAAGATTCACAACACAAAGGCTTATGCCTAGGTTCCATATTTGAATTCTTTATACATAAACATAGGTTTGTGTCACTCAAACCACCCTGCCCTGCAACTATAGTGTTAGAATTTTCACTGATTTCAACAGCATCATTTTCTGAATAAAAATCAGACCACATGATCTGATAAATGCATGTGTACATATGGAGATAAGGTAACAAAGTTTTAGAAATTAGGATTGTTCAGTAGACAGAGCATGTTAGACAGCTATATGTATATGATCCTTGCTTCCCATAGATGGCTTCCATCCATTAGTGTCAGCTCTGCAGTGTCCATCAAGATGGTTACATCTTTCTTTTCTGGAAATCCCCGCTACATCAAAGAGCTCTGTGCTTGTAGGCTTACAGGAAAAATCATTGCTTTTTTCTCATCCTATTTTATTGTAAAATACTTAAATTTTGCCTTTTAATGATTTTGATTGCTTTTAACAGGTAAACTTTGCATGGTCTGAAAGTCAAATTTTGCAAAAGGAAAATGCAGTGACAAATCTTCCACCCACCCCTTTCCACTGGCAACCCATTCCACCTCACCAGAGGAAACCAATGTTAATTGCTGCTTTTTCATCTTTCCAGGAAGATTCCATGCAACTAAAAGCAAACACAATGTAAATTTGTTATAAACATTTTCACTTATATTTCCCATTATGAAATAGTATATATGCTCCTATATTATCTTTTGCCAATTTTACCACAGTTACTCTCTTTGGACTGGTAGCTTGCTTTCCTTAGGATAGAATGCTGAAAGGAAAAATTCTACAGTTCCTTAAAAATTTTAAATATTCCTAAGAATAATGTTGCCAGGTTTAGCAAATAAAAATAAATCATTCCCAGTTAAATTTGAAATTAGTAAACAACAAATAATAATTCAGCATAAGTATGTCTCAAATAGTATATGAGACAAACATGTTAAAAAGTATTGTTTTTATGAGATTCAAGTTTAACTAGGTGTCCTCTATTTTATTTGGCAATCCTACCTAAAAGTTGTAACCTATTAAGGTCTTATTAGATATTCACCCCATAAAGAAAGAGCACTGAATCTACAGTAAAGACACCTGAATTTGTATCTATGCTCCAGCCAAACACACCATTTTTACATTTCTACTGAAACAGAAAACAGTATTACAGTAATACAAGAAGTATTCCTAAGTCTGGATTTTTATTCTGGTGCACTGTTAAGAAGCCTCCTAAAAGTTTTGCCTCATGTTATAAGGACCCAGGAAAGCCAGGAAATAGTTTAGGGCTGTTTGCCAAATGTCCTGATGAAAGCTCTAAGAAATAGCCTTCAAACAAAATATTGCTGAGTTTGCATTTACTGTACATATTAAATAAACTCACTAAAAAATATTCTACTACAGGAAAAGTCCCAGGATACAAACTAGGAATGGAGTGCAGAGAAAACACAGTTTCGTAGGGTTTTCCAGGTCTTAAACTCTATGCCAGGATTGTTCTTTAAAGGAACCCTCCTTCTGACTCAGAAAAAGGACGTATTTTTTGAAAAGCCATGAACAAGAACAAAACAAATGCAGTCACGGCGGCATAAGCAATCCTTCCCATCTGAGGACACTGCCCTAGGCTAGACCTTTTCTAAAAATATTTCACGGAGGATCCTATCTCAGTGCACAGAACTGCCCTGCAGGTTTGTAAGTATAAAAGTCGTGAGTGGTCCTTTCCCACATGCTCTTTCACAAAGCCATGGATGGCTGTCCAGGTTCGAGGAGAGGAGGCAAGGCCTGAACATGCCTCACAGAGCCTTCCAGAGGCTCCATTTCCCGCCTCTCCTCCAGGCCCCTCCCAGGTCCCGGTCCCCACAGGGCCTGGCTCAGTGGCGCTTGCGCAGGTCCCCCTGGGGGCAGGGCTCTCGGGCACATGCTCTCCTGTCCTCCAACCGCCCCAGGTGTCAGTTGGGAACAGTACCCTGTACGGAAGCTCAAGCACAGAGTAGCGGGCGCGTCCCTAACGATGGACCCCAGTGCTGGGTGGGGGAGGGGATGTCCCATGACCCTGGTCCTGCCGCTTCTAACTGCTTTTATATTTCAGTTGTATAAAAAATAAAGGTAATGGCTACACAAACTCATGGTTTTCTAATGGTGTCTCTGAGCTCACTGCTGTGTGTGCTCCTGGGTTACTTGCATCCTTGTGTACCAGGAGCTGCTCCACAAGGGTGTGGTCCTGCCCTCAGGTTGCCGCCTTCCCTTGTGGGGGGAGCATCTGTACCGCGGGAGTTAGGAGCCCTGCAGACCCAGACCCGGTTGCATTTATTGACAACTGGATTGTCTATAGAGTTGTTAATTTTAGAAATTTAATAAAAGTGTGCCAAGTCTGTATCTGTTATATTCTGGTAATACAAAAAATGAGGAAAAATTCTTCAGTATTTAAAAACCATTATTATTTTGAGGAAAGCGTGAACACTAAAAATTAAGTGAAATTCCAACATACCTTGGTTATTTCACTATATTACTTTTTAAGATAAAAAATATTAGCCAACGTTCATGGTGAAACCACTCATTTTTCAAGAAAGTGAGAGTCTTTGCTTCATGGAATAATAAGCTTTTTTTCAGGGTCTGATGTCAAATTGTGATGGAATTTCAAGCACAGGTTGGATGTAATAGATACAAGATTTGGGCAAAAATGAACAAAAGTATGTGAGAATCAATTGGCTAAATGGAATTTAAAATAGATAATGTATATTTCGTAATTATATGTAAAGTTGGTGCTGCACAAGCATTATATTATTAAATTATTAAAATGTATTCTATATCTGTGTTTATACACACACACACACAGACTTATTTTAGAGTCAGTTTAGGTTATTAAACCTTGCCACACACCACTACATGCGTACCTAGGGCTCTAACTACTCTTACATTTGTGTCCAGGAGCTGAGGCTCTGCACGTGGTGGTGTATTTCCTTAGGTTGTTAGAGGGTCTGTTAGTGTATTTGAGGATAGAAGCATGTTTTGTACCTGATTATGGGTATGTAGAGAAGAGGCTGGTTGTGTATCTGGAAATGTGATATTCTATATGTGTATTTGTGGGCCTCTTGGGGAGTGTAGAAATTCAGGGATTGTGACTTGTGCATGTCTTTTGGAATTATGTTCATATGAATTCAAAGTTTGGCATTTGTGTTTGCATTTAATGGGTTGGTTGGAATGTGATTTGTGCATTGAAATGTGTGAATTATGGTCTCTGTGTGGATATTTGGGATTAAGTGGAGATCATGACTGTGTTTTGAGTGTGGCTGAGGCTCTTGTGTTCTTGAATCGTGTGAGATGCAATGCATGTATATCAAGGAGTTGGTGTTATGTATTTGTAATTTGAGGCTTTGGAAAGATTATGCATATGTTGTGTGTGTTATCCCCATGACTCTTTGGGATTTTTGTGTGTTTAATTGTGGATTTGGAAGAATTATCTGCATATGCATATTGGCAATGTTAGGGCATGTGTCAGGATATTAGTTCGTAGGGACTGTGTCTTCTGTATATTTGGGGGATGTGAGGGATCATTTGAATGTACTCAGGGCATGTTGAATGGGGATGTATGTTTTGGTGACTTTCAAGAGTTGTGTGTAGATACTTTGGTGTTTAAGGGAAGCTGTATAATATTTTATGAAATTGGCAGATGTGTATGTTCAGATGAATGGATTGTTGGGTTTCATGTGTCTATTCTGGACGAAGTTTGGATTTATTTCAATGATTATTAGCAAGTATGGGGATTATATATATGCCAGAAGTGTGGAGCTGTATTTGTGTTTGGTGATACAGGGTGATACTTCTTCATAATTGTATTGTGCAGTAGACTTGTGTGTAAAATTGAGGCATGTGGTGCATTTTATGTGTATTGCGTGTGTATTCTGAGTCACAGTTGTTTGGATGTATATTTCCTAGTACTATGTATTTGAAACATTCAGTAGAGAGTTATTAATATGAATTGTGGGAAGTTAATATGTATGTATCTCATTGAGTGGTGGGGTTCTGTGTTTACACATGGAAGTGAATATCTTAGTTCGCTTGAGTTGCCACCACAAATACCACACAATGGTTTGCCTTAAACAACATATATTGTTCTGTCATTTGAGACTAGAGGAAGTCCAGATCAAAAGTGTGGGGAAAACTTGCTTTCTCCCAAAAGTCTGCAGCATTCTGGTGCTGGCTTCTGGGAATCCTTGGAGTTCCTTGGGTTGTATTTCAGCCTCTGGTCACTTGGCGATGTCCTTTCCTTCCTAGCTTCTGTGACTTCTTGGTTCTCTTTATAAGGCCTACAGCCATCTGGATTAAGACCTGCCCTCAGGTTTAGATGGGCCACACATTAACTGAAAATGGAAACCAGAGGAGATCCCATTTACAATGGGTTCACACCCACAGGGAAATGGATTAAGATTAAAAACAGGTCTAAATTACGGTACCTAATTCAATCTACCAGAGTGGGATGATTGTATTTGTATGTATTGGAAGTATGTCTAAGAATTCAAGTTGTGGGGTGGGGGTATGTAATTGAGGACTTGGAAGGGGTTTTATGTTACTCATGTTTGGTGGATTGGAGATAGTTCTTTGTGCATTTGGAATGTACACTTGTGTGTATATCCAAGAGAGGATAGATGAATTATATAAGTTTATCCATAGGATCCAGGGTATAAAGATTATACACAGTGTTCTTTGGGAAATGCTAGGGTTTTCATGTGTGTGTTTGGGAATGTTTGGGAGTTAGACAGGTGGAGTTGTATTCTGGACATAGGAGTTTGATGAATAATTTTGGGGGAATGCATATATTGAAGGATTGGGAATATTTGAATGCAGGTGTATGCATTTCCATGTGTGAGGAGGTTATGTATGCATGCTGACAATTATACAGGATTTTTGTGTTTGTGTGTTTTGTGTGTCTCTTTCTGAGTTTTGTACTGTAGAAACGTGTCATGAAGAGATATGTTTATTTGGAGTTTGTGTGTGAAATAAAGGGTCCATTGAATCACTGGGTTTATTCTGGAATGTAATCCTTGAGGAATTTGGTATATTTGCTTGTATATGTGTTCTCAGTGTTGTTGGGTTGGTCTTGTATGTAATTGGTCTCTATGAGTTGTTTGTGGCTATGTGTGTTTTTGGGTTAATGAAGTTCATGAAGTATGTATTCTTTGATATATGAGAGGTCCAGTATGTGTGTTTGGAAGCTAAGAGGCTGTGTAAGTTGTGTGTCTATTCAGAAACTGTAAAGTATGTGTATTTGGTAGTTGTGTGATTGTATGTGGGTCTATTAAATGGCAGTGCATGAGATAAGTCTTCATGTACTTGGTCGTTTGAGAGCCTACTACTAGTAGCCTAATACTATTCCAGTAGTATTTTGGTTATTCATGTTTGTATACAGGCAGATGTTGGGTGTGTATATAGTTTTAGGAGTGGCATAAGAATATTCACGATGGGTAGGGTTTTGACTATAAAGAATTAGATATAATGGGTGATTTGTACATGTATTTAATGTATGGGTAGGATTGTGCATGTGTGTTCAGTATATATGAGGGTCAGGGGCTGTGTGTTCCAGAAATGCATAGACTTGTTTTGATTGTACATGTAGGGTAGGAATTGTGGGTCCCACACCTGGTACAATTGCATCCTGTGCACATAGTCACATAAAAGGAGATCAGGTTTGCTGTGGCTGGTTCATACTAATTTGGGATAGTCGATGGTACATATCTCTTCACAGCTCTGCATTCAGTGACTTCAATATGGTAACGTCAAATTAGCCATAGTGGGAATATTTGCACTGCAAATCACAGATTCTCCTTCATTTCCTGCAGAGCACCTTTGATGTGTGTGTGTGCTCCTCAGAATGTAAGTGTAGAGCAAAAACACTCAGGCAACATTGTAGGAGGTGTATTGTCGAATCTAAGGAAATTGTGAATGGGACATTTGTGGGTTTTGGGTCTTTGTATGTGCTCATCCTTCCTGAGTCATTATGAACTATTGGGTTACTCCTGGTCAGGTTGGTCCATTTCTTTAAAGCCAAAGAATTCCATTCCATGTTGATATCCTGCTTGTCATTCAGATGGGTACAGGGGTGTCTGTAACAAAGCTGGGTAGAAGGTTGTGTAGCATCCATGTGGGCCTTGCATCAGAGGTCCCTGGATGGATAGAGCTGCTAGACAACGGCTGTGCCTTGCAGAAACTCATGGGTCACTTTTCCACATAGCGATGAGCAAGCAGGTCATATAGGTCAAGTCTTTTCCCAGCCAAATATTTCTGAGCATCATCTGAGTAGCTGCAGGTGCTACTGGCTTCTCTTGGGCATGACTGTTAGACAAGGATACCATCCACTAAGTGTCCTGCTTTGGAAAGCCTGCAGAGCCATGTGCCCCCACCCCCCACACACACCCACCATCATCACCCTGGGTGGGTGATATTGTGTATCAAACAAGTCAGTTGTATCACTAGTTCTCAACCAACCCATCTCCATGGAAACCTCAGTCTTCAAGGGTAGACTGGGACTCTAGGTATCGGTGAGGGGACATTGGAGGAATTGGGGAGGCTCTGCCCCTGAGATAGGGCTGCAGGACAATAGGGGTTATGATGTGCTGGCACTGGGGGAGGGGGGCATCCAACAAAGGGGAGATGTGGCTCTGACTCTCCTGAACCCCTTGCACTTGGACTTTTTCCTTATCTGGAAAGGAAGGCTCCCCTTGCACCAGGAAGGTCATTTTGCCTTCATGTGTTCCTTATAGGTTTACTGGACCTTCTTTATTTTCCCTACTCTATGTGGATCTGAATCCCACTGGAGGGTAACAAATGATGGTGGCCACCCTCTGACATCTCACATACCTCCTGCCCCCCCCTTGGTCCCACCTTACCTAATGCTAAGTCTCCTTATTGCCTTTTCTCCTTTAATATGCATCCTCCTGACAACAGAAGCAGCAGACGTCCCATTTATAAATGCTCCAATAAATGCTTCCCTTTGGTACAGAGGGATTCTTGTGGCCTCCACTGCCCCTTTCGTATCCTAACTTCAACTCAATGGCAATATGCTGTACTAATTATACTGCACTTAATGGCAGAATGGTGCTGTGCTTGCTTTTATAATTTAAAACATGATAACACAACATTGCAAATATAATTAACAGCACAGTATTATATATATGAATGTGGTTAAAAGGGAAAATTTAAGGGTGTAAATATGGCACAAGAATAAAACAAACAAACAAAAAAACCTAAAAAACATGGGACTGTACAACACAGAAGTGAACCCTAATGTAAACCATGAAAGATAATAGATAGTACAATTATAAAAATTATATTTAATGAATTATAACAAATGTAGCACTTTAAGACAAGGTGTTAATAAAGTAGTATATGGGAACTCTGTATTTTACGCATGAATTTTCTGTAAACCCACAACTTCTCTAATAAAAAAAAAAAAAGTTTTTAAATCCTTCCCCCAAAACCCCCAATTGGTTATAGCACTTTTATTCATAATTGCTGAAAATTGGAAGGAACTAAGATGGCCACATAACATACCACAAACACAAAATATGAGGACACAGAGGCTGTGTCTTCATGACCTGGGGAGGATGGAGCGTCATCTTAGGGCTGCTGACCCCACCCTGGGATCACTGCCCTGATGTTGGATGCAAAGATTGAGGCCTGGAGGGAACACCCCTCAGCCTGGAGGCAGAACCACCCGTCTTACCCTCCACTCCCCATCTCAGCTCTTTCCCCAGAAGCCCCACACTGCTCTGCTCTCCAAGGCTGATGCAATAGGTCCTTTGCCCTCCAAATTCCACACTAGGGCATGGGGTCCATGGGCCCTATAGTAATACACTGGTGAGGTCTGAGGAGACTCAGAAGGTTATTGTGCCACTACTGGGAACTGCTCCTAAAAAGGAAGTTTTACTGATTTCTGCTGTAACAGTGCGGGATTGAAGGAAGGAGGTTGTGCTCTAGGACCCAAAGGCAGGAGGCCCAGGACCTGCAGATGTGGAAAGCAGAGCAGGCTCAATGGAGCACAGAAAAGGGCTGGCAGAGGCCAGGAATCGGGAATGGGTCCTGAGCCAGGCTCTGGTTCTGCAGTAGGAGGTAAGAGAGCAAGTCAGTCATGTGAAGTCCCCCCACCCCCAACCCTAGAGACACCCACACCTCCCCTTTTCCCAGACTCACCTCCTGGCTGCTGCTGCCTGTAGCAGGAAGCACTGCAGGATCATCAGCCTGGAGTTGACTAGTCTAGGTTCTGCCTGCAGGCCAAGTTCACTGCTTACCCCTCCTTCCATGAGCAAATATGTCTATGATGGACAGGGATGGAAAAGAGAAAGTCAATCCATGAACAATCTCTTCC
>JAQZBX010024322.1:0-30259 GCA_029593785.1 Cabassous unicinctus
TTTATATGTATCCGTTACATTTAATGGAGAAATGTATATAATTATTCATCTGTGTTTACTTTTTAGTTTTTAATTGTTTATATTTTCGATTATTAAATGTACAAATAAAGTTAAGAGGAAAAAAAAAGAAAAAAAAGAGATGTAGGTGGTGAAAATACTCAATGGGACAACTGGATGTGGGGATGGAAGACAAAGAAGTATCTGGGATTATTCTCATATTTGGGATTTTAGCAACTGAGTTGTATATTCATTGAGGTCTAGGATGATAAGCACTTCTGCCTGCCCCTTTGTATTGAAATTTACAACTCTAAACAGATAATGATTCTTTTTCTCCCTAATGGCCTTCTGCTTTTAGGAAGATAAGCTAACCTTGCTTTTCTGCTTTTGTAACCCTCCCTGCCCACTTACTCAGGAATTTGCCCGCTTAGTGTTCCTATATAAATTTATGAAAATCGGAAAATGGGGTTTAGATTTTTTGGAGACTTGACTCTCCTCTGGGCCCGTGCATAATAAAACTTTGTTCATCCGTATCCCCAAGAGTGCCGCTTGGGTTTCTTTCTAACGGCCGCAACACTTGCTCATTGCTCTACATAAGTCAGTGGATTCTTACTAAGGAAGAGAATTTTGAGGCAGCAAATACTGTACGGACAGATTGCACACTTGGAAATGGCTACTCATACTTTGACATCCTGCTATTAAAAGGTAATCCTCCCACCCTACCTATCACCCCCTCACCCTGACAACACACACACTGGCAGAAATGACCACTAGATATTTAGTACTGGATTTTGCTTCAAGTTTAGTTCTAGATTTTAAGTGCTTTGAAGGCAGGGCCCATGTTTCTTTGGCAGCTATGTTGAAGATGAATTGGAGAGAAATAAGAGCAAAGGCTGGGGGTGGGGAAACCACGAAGAAGGCTGCTGTATTATCTCAAATTAAAACAAAATCAAACAAAATATTAGTGGGTTTCACTAATGCAGAAGAAGACAGATCAGAGATATAAAATATATATTTTAAGAGGTGAAAATACTCAGTGGGATAACTGGGTGTACAGTTGAAGGATGAAGTATCTGGGATAATTTTTGTTTGCATTTGCTTATCCACAGCCAAGCACCGTGTCTGGCATATATAAACAATATTTGGAACTGGAATGTCCCACTGCTCCTGAAATGGGTGCAGAATAAAGTTATGTTTCATGATCCCAATTTTAGGAAATCCAAACCTTCTCCCAGATTTATTTTCCAAGGGGGTCCCCATTGAAAGCCTACATGTTCCTCTAACCAATCTTGGCAGTCACTTGTTACTTTGGTCCACCAACTTATCTTGCTGTCCCAAAATGTCACATTATCATTGTTGTCTTTTCATGCATTTCTCTAGACTTCTGGATCCTTAGATGGGCACAGTTGCCTTTATTTGGTTTTTAAATCACAGATAGTGCCAGGCTGGTTTACAAATTTCTGGTGGAATATCAAGAACAACAAGCCAAGTTGAAAATGCACTGTTCCAAGCAATGGTTACTCCTGGAACACATATGCACTAATCTCTGAACCTAGAGAGGATTATTATCTCCCTTCCAATACAAATGCCTATTTGTTCCAGGGGAATTCTCAACCACCACAGTCTTAACAGATGCAATAGTCAACAATATATTTCCCCAAGCCTGAGAAATTCTAAGTTGAATCATACCATTTAAGGGCAATTGATTATTCAACTTACTATATAGAATTTATCTATACCATTAAGGGCCCAGTCTGGCTTACAATGTACACTTTACCCAAGTATAAAATGCCTACAAACTGCATTCTAGACCATCTGCATTCACATTGTATGCAAATCAGTTTTCTCTGAGAACAATTGTTGGCATTTGCATTATCTATGTGTAACTGAAGGATCTGTCCTGGTGATTTTACCCAAACCAAAGAAGTTGCTTTCAAAAGATTCTAGCAATTCACAGATAGCAGTTTTTCAATTAAAGTTAAATTAAAATATTTAAAGATGGTCTTTATTGGTACCCCACTACATAAATATTTGTTGAGTTAATAAAGGGATTTTAGAGTCTTGTGATAAAAATTTGCCTTTAATAATTGCTTCTTAAACCAATAACAAAGCAAATGGCAAAGACCAGAGCAGTTGACCTAAAATATTGCCTCATCGGTATTATTACAGTTGCTGTTGGTGTTATTTGTAAAACAGGAGGCAGCAGTGTATTAGCTTAATAGATATGCTCTTGTGCACCTTCCTCCCTCTCTAATCATATTAATGCAGAGACTTCTTGCTTCCACACAGTGGATAGATATTTTACTCAGATGAAGCACATGTTTTAATGAGCACATGGACCAAGAGCCCAGGAACCATGGTCTCAAATTCTGAATTTGTAACATTTCTCAATGATCTTTAACAAGTCCATGTTTTGGACTGAAATGTGCTTATCTAGTCAAAGAATGAGATGACAACTGTCTCATTACAAGGTGAAACAAAATAAGCTAATGTTAGACTTAGGGCATTACTTTATTTATTGGTGTTACTTTCTTGGGGAACCCTGGGTGCTGCAAAACAGGAGTTTCTGGTACCATGTGGCATGTGGGTTTGTGTATTCATATGGAAATAGGAATATTGGGCTATGTTTAGAGTCAAGTGGAAAGGGGCTGAGAGGGGAGCCTCTACAGACTAGATGCTAAGAATTCAGCAAATATAGTCCATGTTTTTCAAATTGCAGAATGTTCTCCAGAATCCAAATGTTTTATGAGAAAAAATTTTTTAAAAAAAAATTGTGTTGCATGTCAGTGGAAATCTGATAAATTATAGACTTCTTTTCATTTGTATAAAAGATCACTCATTCCAAGAACCACCACACAATTTCCATGCCTACATTTTCACTTCTTTTCATGAATTTAAAAAATTTTCAGTAAGTGAAGGTCAAATGATTTAGGAGACTGATGACTTACAAAAGTAATAATAATAGTTAGAAACAGAAATGTGATGGACCAGTTGAGTCATTAGAGGGTGTAAGAGAATGGGTGCACATCAAATTCAAAATCTGTTCCTGGGTGAGCACTGCCAAATTGCAGAAGCCCTCTACAGAGTCTCTTTGAACAAGCCAAACTGTCACCACTCATTCACTGTAAGCATGGCCAGATGCAAGAATTGAGACCTGCTTATGGCAATCAGCGTTTATTTAGTGCAAATTTAATAATGTTGCAATAATAACCTTCTTTTCAAGCAAACAGGACAGGATTAGAAAGTTATCAAATGACACTTAAAATTGATACTTGAAGATAGTTTGTTGGCAGCATTTTGGAGAAATGTGAGGTCTATGTATTGTGAACTAGCAAGCAAAGCCTTGACATAATTAATAAAATACTTTTACTAACAGCTAATATCTAAATTACTAAAGCATATATGCATGCAAAAAGTTATTAAATACGAAGCCTGACCTGAAGCTCATCTTTCTCCAACACTGATGATCTAGTTTCAACAGTACAATATACTTAATCATATGGAATTAATATTTTTTATTTTGAATTTTATTGTTCTTATAGTTAAGCTTTTACATGCTTTTAAGGTATATATCTGGTGTTGGTGTCATAATTTTAGAAGGAGTTTTTAGCTAATTTTATATTTGTACACATTTTATTCAAGAACGACAAATATTCATTGCATATTTCAACTGTGCTGAAGCTATGGAGGTAAACCACTGTGAGAATTCTGGTTTATCTCCTCCATTTTGTAAGACAATGAAACACCTTTTGTTTATGTTTTTGTGTTTTGTAGTTGTAATATAGCAATTTTATATCGTACATGTTTACCTAACATTGAATCACTGTATTTTTCTATTTTGTTACATCACTAAATTTTTAAGAAGTAATATATGCTTATAATAAAAATGCAAAAATAGTAATTTAAGTCATGAAGTAATTTAAAAGTCATGAAGTAATTTAAGTCATGAAGTAATTTAAGTCATGAAGTCAATGAAGGCCCAGATTTTTTTTTCTTCCTTTAAAAGGATCTGTGTATCATTTAAATTTGGGAAACACTGCTAAAGGGGATTAGAGCAGAGAATTCAAAATCAGAGAGAATTGGGTTCAAATTTGAGCTCTGGCATTTAAAAGCTAATCTTGAATGTGTTACTTAAATAAGTTGTGCTTCATTTTTCTGAGTTGTGACAATGGGCAAAATACAATAATGATAATAGCTCTGTGACAATTTGAGATTATTTTATAAATTCCCAAAAGATAAAGCATATATTTGTAAACCGAATTCATTCTTATGGATGTGAGACCCTTTTGTCTAGATTATGTCAGTAGGGTGTGATTCATGTTGAGTCTCTGCCCTTTTGCTGGGTCTGATATAAAGGGAGACACAGAGACTCAGACAGAGAGAGGATAGAGGGAGCTGGCATGTCTGATTCTGCAATGTGAGAGAGGATTGCTTAATCATGAATTTTCCAAGAAACTGGACCCACACAGCAGGTCAAAAGGAAATCAGTCCTGCTATATTCCTGATATCTTACAGCTGAATTTGGGAAGAGAGCAGAATAGCTGAGACTGATATAGGAGGCCCAGAAAGAGACAAGCCCTTTTCCTGGTTGCTCACAGTTGAGCTCCAAGAGATGGTAGATTCTGGAGGGAAGGTAGAGGCCTCCATAGAGATTGGCAGCCATCTTGATTCACATTGTGGCAACAATGTGAGAGTCAACAGTAGCTGACTTTGATGATAAAACACCGTTTATAGTGCCTTAAATTGGACTTTTCATGGCCTTGGAACTGTGCGCTTTTACCCCAAGTGAATACCTTTATAAAAGTACCAACACATTTCTGGTACTCTCCTTCAGCAGCACTTTGGTAAACTAAAACAAGCTCTATCATGGGTTATTGTGAGGAAGAATGGCTTCTCATTATTTGGTTCAGACTCATAGTAAATATTTAGGAAAAGTTAGCCACTATCATCATCATCACCATCATTGTTTTTTAAACTTTGGTTTGAGTAGCCCAAGAGCTGGCAGAACCAAAGAGATAAGAGATGCTATAGGAACAGTTTCTGGGGGGTATAACACTCAACGGGAGCAACTTTTAGGGATCACTGGGCTGGAGCAGTCACAGTAAATCTCAGAGGAAGTAGTTGTCACCAAAATAGCAACTAGGAACTATCACCTTCCCTGGCAGCAATGAAAGTATCAGTCTTGTGAGAGCTTGATGCTTGGAAGTCCCTTTCCTCTCTAACACCCTAGAACATGGGTCACCTTTGAGGAGGAAAATGATGTTTCAGTCTCTGTTGTCTCTTTGACATGTTGCTTCCAGAACTGTTCCTGATATTTCATCAAGGCTGCCTGCCTTGTGTTCTCCCATTCACCTCTTGCATCTGGCCCTTCACATAGTTTGTTCTGGTCTTGGCTCTGCAAGGTAAAACTCAGACTTACCTCTTCTATTGCCTGGGATCCCTGGGCTGTCATTCCTTGTGGGGCTCCCTAGATCCCAATAAGAGAAACCAGAGACTTTCTGTGGGAATGAGATGGCTGGTGGGAGGATTTCACAGTATAAATTGTCTTCTACCTTCACTCTCCTCTTTTAGTGTCTGGAGTTTGTTGAAAATATATCTTTGAGTAAAAGAACTAAAGAAACCCTGATTAGATGGTGCAGTTGGGCTCTCTGAATCTTCACCTACCTCCTCCTACTGTTGGATCACAAGTTTTCTCAGAATTGGTCCAGATATTTCAGAGTTACTGTTCAAAGTGGGAAAAGAACACAAAGGGGTAAAGCTGACCTGGGGAAAAAGGAGAGAGAAATCTATAAGGATAATGGAGGGGGAAGGGAAAAAGGTCATTTGCCTTGCAGACCACACATCATGTTCTCTGTGTGGTGCTTTCTTAAAAAAAAAATTGTAAACTTGTTTGAACTCCCCCATAAAGTCAATATATACCTTATCCCATGGTCTGTAGCAAAATTTTCTCCACCAGACACCTGGTTAGAGTTACATTAACATGTAGTTCACATACGCCTCTCTTCCCTAATCCACAAACCCCTCTGGACACCTTTTCCCCCTTCTTTTTCTTAGAGCATTGCAAAGCTTTTCTGTGATCCCAGAGTGCATGAATTATTCACTCCATATAGCAACAGGCTTCAAAGTATACTTTTAGAAAAGTAAAACTGCCCAAATCATCCAGTGCATTGGCACTGCCTTCATTTTCATTAACTGAGCAACATTTTTAGGATCATTACCTAGTTTCCTTCTGGGCCATCTTTGGTGGTTTGAGTTGTCCACTTTCCACACCCTCCAATCATCTAACTGGAACTTGCCTTGTCTTGCCTCAGGCGTGTCCAGACTAAGAGAGTGGCTTTACAAATTTAGTCAGATCCTATGTGAATGTCATCCTTTTCATTTTATAGGCCTTCATGACCACAAGAAGAAGGCTATAATAGCTTTCTCACACAGTAGTAGCTCAGCTGCAAATTATTCCAAAAGGAGGTATCAACCAGCTACTTGCATCCCTTCAGGATGTATTAAGATCAGGGAGCACCCCAGCTTAGGTTTGCATCCCAGCACTGCCATTGACTACATATATGACCTTTAGCCAAAACTGTAACCTTTCTGAGCCTCAATTTACTCATCTACAAATAAGGATAATAACTACCCAGGAGCATTGGGAAGGTTGGAGACCTAATGCACATCTAGCACCTATCCTAGAGAAAGTACTTAGTGGCATTAAGAATTTACTTAATCAGTGGCAGTTGTTTATATATTGCCCCTAGTCCATACTAATGACATCATACCCTGTTTCCAGCAATTGCCTCTACCCCTATATAAAACCTTGATGTTATCCATTTGTGTTTGCCACAGTACTCAGCATATGCTAAGTGCATCATGCAAATAAAGAAAAGAGGACAGGAAAACAGCACCTTGAATGGAAGCATTATACCTTTGGTGTTAGATCTCAGTTAAATTCCTGACATGGCCATTTAAATTATCATGTGACTTTGGGAAATTAATTAATTCTGTGGGTCTTTATTTCATCTAATTCATCTCCTTATGTATATAATGGGGACCATGAAATTGCTCACTCATTTGCTTTTTGCAATGATTAAGATTTTAGTGATAAAATATTTGGCCTAGTGCCTGACCTGTAATAAATGTTTTTAAGTTGTAGCTTATACACATTGTTTGGCTATTCTGTACATCTATACAGAAATGTTGAAAACATGTGAAGGCTTCATTGTGAGTATAACTAAGAATGCTGATTTATAAATGTGATTGTGGCTGAAAGGGGTAGTCTAAGATCATAAATGTCAACTGGAAGGAAGCTAGAGGATAATCTATCGACTATAATATAGTGATTTTGGTGGTGGATGAAGATTGTGGTTAGTGTAAATATAAGATTGCTCTTCTATTACAAAGTGTTAAAAATATGGTAATACATGGGAGAATTACAACTAATGTAACTTATAGACTATGGTTAGCAGTAATATTGTAATATTTTTGCAGCAATAGCAAAGAAGATAATATGTCAATTCTAAGGACCAACAATAAGTGGGTATGGGGTTTTTCCTTTTGGAGTAATGAAAATGTTTGAAAATTGACTGAGGTCATGACAGCACAACTTAGTGATGAAAATAAGAGCCACTAAGTGTACAATTTAAATGGATTGTACAAGGCATGGGGTTGTATAACACAATGAATCCTGTGATGGAAGATGGACTGAGGTTAACAGGACAAATATGAGAATGTTCTATCATGAACTATAACAAATATATAATACTAATACACAATGTTAATAATAGGGTGGGTGTATTAGTCAGCCAGAGGGTTGCTGTTGCAAAGTACCAGAATCTTTTGGTTTTTTATAAAGGGTATTTATTTGAGGTAGAAGCTTACAGTTACCAGGCCATAAAGTGTAAGTTACTTCCCTCACCAAAGTCTGTTGCCACATGTTGGAGCAAGATGGTGGGCAATGTCTGTGAGGGTCTGGCTCTCCTTCTTCTTCTGCTTAAGGCTCCATGGTCCCAGCTCCTTCCAATCTCAGCTATAGGCTGGTATAAGGCTTGTCTCTCTCCCCAGGGCTCATTTCTCCCTGGGCTCAGCTGGAGCTGTAGGGTTTTAGGCTCATCTCTCTTCCCAGGCCTCTGCTGTGTCTACAGAGCCATCTCTATTCCTCTGTGTTCTTCTCCTGTGTGTTTACTTTCTGGGGCTTCAGCTCAAAACTCCAACCTCCCTTCTCTGTGGTATGTCCTATTGATATGATCCAATCAAAGTCCTAATCATAATTTAATCACACCCAGAAGAACAGACCAGTTTACAAACATAATCCAATATCTATTTTTGGAATTCATAAACAATATCCAATTGCCATAGTGGGTAATGGAACTGAAATGAGAACTCAGAAATAGACCCTCACATCTATTGTCAAGAGAATTTTGACAAGGCTGTTAAGCCCATCTGTTCCAGTCTACTCAACAAATGGTGCAGTCAGAACTGGATATCCATATCCAAAAGAAAGAAAGAGGACCCCTACCTCATACCTTACATAATCACTAACTCAATTTGAATAAGGACCTAAATATAAAAGATAGAACCATAAAACTCCTAGAACAAAATATATGGAAACATCTTCAAGATCTTGTGGTAGGCAGTAGTTTCTTAAACCTTACACCGAAAGTACAGCAATGAAAGAAAAAATAGATAAATGGGACCTCCTTAAAAGTAATCACTTTTGTTCTTCAAAAGACTTTGTCAAAGAAATAAAAAGGCCACTTGCTCAATGGGAGAAATTTTTTGGAAACCACATATCCTATAAGGGTTTGATATGCATGTTATATAAAGAGACCATACAACTTGACAATAAAAAGACAAGGAACCCAATTACAAATGGGCAAAAGACTTGAATAAACATTTTTCCAAAGAGGAAATACAGATGGTCAAAAACACATGAAAAAAAAATGTTCAACATACCTAGCTATTAGGGAAATGCAGATCAAAACCCCAATGAGTTACCATTTAGCACCTTATAGAACGGACATTATTTAAAAAAAAACAACACAAAAACTGAAAACTTCAAGTTCTGGAGAGGATGTGGAGAAATAGGAACAGTTTTTAACTTTTGGTGGAAATGAGAATGGTGCAGCCTCTGTGGAAGACAGTTTGGCAGTACCTCAAGAAGCTGAATATAGAACTTTCATACGACACTGCAATCCCATTACTAGGAATATATTCAGAAGAATTAAAAGCCAGGAGGCAAACTATCATTTTCACACTGATGTTCATAAGAGCGTTATTCACAACTGCTAAAATATGGAACAGCACAAATGCCCATCAGCTGATGAATGGATAAACAAAATGTGGTATATATGTACAATGGAATACTATTCAGTTCTAAGGAGAAATGAAATCAGGATGCCTATGACAATATGGATGATATCATGTTGAGTGAAATAAGCCAGACACAAAAGAACAAATACTATATGGTCTCACTAATATGAACTAAATACAATGAGTAAACTCATGGGTAAACTATAGAGCACAGGTTACTAGGAGATAGAGTGTGAATTGAGAATGGGAGATGATGCTTAATATATGTTTTTTAATAAGGTTTATTATGAAAGTGTGGAAATGAATAGAGTTGATGGTAACATATAGTGAGTACAACTAACACTGCTGATTTATAAATGTGTTTTGGCTAAAAGATGTAGTCTGTGGATGTAAATGTCAATTGAAAGGAAGCTAGAGAATAATCTGGGGACTGTATAACATAGTGATTTCGGTGGTGGATGAAGATTGTGGTTAAATACAAGAATGTTCTTTTGCAAAGGGTTCTAACTATGGTTAGCAGTAATACTGTAATATTTTTGCAGCAATGGCAAAGAAGATATAACAATTCTAAGAGACAACTATAAGGAGTGTAAGGGAGTATGGGATTTTTCCTTTTGGAGTAATGAAAACGTTCTAATATTGACTGAGGTGATGACAGTACAACTCTGTGATGAAAATGAGCACCACTGAGTGTACACTTTGAATGGATTGTGCAAAGCATGAGACTGTATAACCTGGGGAACCCAGTGGTGGAAGATGAACTGTGCTTATTTTACACAGTCCACATTTTCCTACACAGAACAAAGATGAAAATGTTCTCTCATGAACAATAACAAATATATAGTACTAGTACAGGGTGTTAATAATTGGATGGGTTTGGGGAAAAATACATCAAATGTAAGATATGGGCAATAGTTAGTAGTAATATAGTTAACAGTAATATTCTGACAATGCTCTTTCATAGTTTGTAACAAATGTTTCACAACAATGCAAGGTGTTGGTGGTGCGACTTTGTATGGGAACCTTGTGTGAAGATATGCATGTTTGCTTTGAAAGTTCACAACTTTTACTATATACTTATTGGTTATGTGTGTTCATGTATGAATGATATACTTCAATAAAATTTTATATTAAAAACTGACTCAAACAACAAAAAAATAATAAGGATTTTTTTATTATTGGATTTGGGGAAAAGTACACAAATGTAAGATATGGACAACAGTTAATAGTAATATTTTGGTGATGCATTTTCATCATCTGTAACAAATGTTCCATCACATTGAAAGGTATTGGTAATGAGGTGACATATGGAGTCCTGTATGCTATGTATGTTTGTTTTGTAAGTTCACAAGTTTTGCTATACACTTATTATTTGTGTGTTCAGGTATGCATGACATACTACAATAAAAAAATTTTAAATTAAAAAAGGAAAGTAAATGTCTGAGTGGGAAGATGGAAATGGCTATAGGCAGAGTGATGCAGTGTTTTCCAGAAGGATCTCTTCATTTTTCTCATTTTATTATGAATGATTTAATACATACAAAATAATTAATAAAATTAACATATGTGAGTTATGAAGCAGAATAATCAAAAGAACACCTGTGAAAACACTATTAAGAATGAAAATGATATGCCCTGATTCCATTCCCTGCTTCTCTCACAGGTAACCGCTGTCCTTGCCTTTGTTTGTTTCTTCACTTGCTTTTCTTCAGTGTTAACACTTTTGTGTATATTCCCAAACAACATACTGTTTAGCTTTGCTTCCTGTGGGGCTTTATGAAAATATGTTATACAATATATATGCAATAGCATAAAAGAAATTATATTTAGTGCCCCCTCATCCTGCCTGGCTTAGTTGTAACTTTCCTTTGAGTGACTCCCTCAGTCACCCCTGGCCTCAGCAGTTGCTACTAGCAGGGCCTGTACCTCTTTGGATGGTAAAAGCCGTCTTAGTTTCTCCCAATGGCCTCTGCCACTTCTCCAAAGGGCCTGACTCTCCATACAGTTTGGATGATAAGAGCTTCCCTTAGCTTCTCCAGATGGCCCCTGAGGCTACTGCTCTGCTCAGCCCCTTACCGTTTGCTCTGCATAATTTACTGGCAAGGCCTGTATCTCCATACGGCATGGAGGATAAGAATCTACCCCTCAGCTTCTCCAAATGGCCCTTGTTGCACCTGCTTTTCCAGCCATATGGCTGGAAAAAGTATATAGTTTGAATCCTCCAATCCCCGGCATCAACTGGAAAACTGTGCCCCACCCCTCTGAGTCACAAGGAAGGAAAGAGCGGCAACCCACAGGGCTTCTTCCACGCCTCCACCAGGGACCCTCGCAGGAGCCGCGATTTAGGTCAACCAGGGCCCCTCTGCCACCCTCACTCTCCCTTCTGCCCCTCTAGGTCTTTTGATCTAAACAAAGCTGTCCTTTCCTGCATTTTTGGAGGCTGGCTGCAGGTATTTGCGCCTCATCAGCCGAAGGACTTTGACATAACATTCAAAGCAATATATTCCTGTGTGACTTGCTTTTCCCGTTCAACATCTGTTTCTAAGGTTTATTCCTGTGTATGGCTGCTGTTTTGTCACTTTGACTGCTGCGTAGTATTCCACTATATGAACAATCTGCAATTAATAGAGCCATTCTAGTGTCAGTAGATGTTTGTATTGTTTCCAGGCTCTCTCTGTTATGAACAATGCTGCCGTGAATATAAACATTTCCGTATGTATTTCTCGTGATTCTTTAACTTGCAGTGTTCAGTATGGCACTCACTAGCCACATGTGGCTAATGAGCACTTCAAATGTGGCTGGTCTAAATTGAAATGTGCTGTAAGTGTAAAATACTGACTAAACTTTTAAAATGTAGTGCAAAATACATGTAGTTTCTAATTCACATTTTTATACTAATTACATGTTGAAATGATATTTTGAGTATAAATATGTATCATTAGAAGTAATTTCACCTGTTTTTTTTTTGTTGTTGTTGTTATCTTGCTCTTTTTAAAAAACTGTTTTTAATGTGGTTCTTGGGAAATTTACAATCACATATGTATTGCATTCAATTTCTATTGGATGACACTGCTTTAGGATATAGCCAAAGTATTTTGAATTATAGGGTTAGGTTCATAAGCTTTACATAATGATGCCAATTGTACTTTCCAATGTTTGTACCAATTTGAATTCTCATCATTAGTGTATACTCCCCATTGCTCCACATTCTCGTCATACTTGGTACTGTCAGAATTTTAAGTTTTTATCATATTGGTGATTGTAAATGGCATTTATTTGTCTAATCTTGCAATTCTCTGATTACTGTTTGGAGGGATTATTTTTCCCACCTATTTGGAATTTGTTTTTCTTCTGGGTAATGCTTGTTAATATCTCTTGGCCATTTTTATGTGGGTCTGTTTGCCTTTTCCTTGTTGATTTTATGAAGGATTTTTTAAAAATATAATCTTTCTTCTAATTCTTCCTACAGTTCATGGCTTGTATTTTCAATTTTTTAATAGAATCTTTTGATGACTAAAAATTCTTAATGCTAATGCAGTCATTTTTTTTTTAATCTGGTGAAATATTATTTTATAATCAGCCATTATTTCTCTACCCTGAAGCCATGGAGATTTATTTCAAAGTTTTGCCTTTTACATTTAAGCCTTCAATCCATTAGGTACTGATTTGTGTATGTGTGTTATGAGCTTAGAAGTAAAATTTCAATTTTTCCACATAGATAGCCAATTTTCCCAATAACACTTATTGTTTACTCCAGATTTTTGATAAATCCTTTTCTTTGGTAGGGCAGGGCCGCTTACTTAAGTTTATCTATGCTATTCTTGGCCTTTGGCCAATCACATGGATTTTAAAATCAGCTATTGAATTAAAAAAAAAACTTGTAAGTTTGATGAAATTGCATTCAAGCTATAGACCAATGTAGAGATAATTTATGTCTTCATATTTAGTCTTGCAATACAGTATCATTGTATGTCATTGATCTAAATGACCATTTATTTAGTTCTTCTTTAATGTCTTTCAATCAAGTTTTATAATTTTGTCAACAAATGATTTGCTCATTTTTGGTTAGTTGTAATCTTAGGGAAAATGTGTGTATATTATGTTATCTTTGTTAATATACAACATATCTTCTTCCAATTACATTTCCTAATTATTGGTGAAATTATTTTCACATTGGTTTTATATCTAATTATGTTTCTAAACTTTTATTAATTCTAATATTTTGTCTATAGAGTATTTTTGATTTTCAGTATAGACAATTATATCATTCTTAAGTAATGTGATTTTACATCTTCCACACCAATCTTAATACTGCTTATTTTTTATTCTTACTTAATGAGATCATTCAGAACTCCAATGTGTTTAATAGAAAATGTTGAGTGGTGAATAATCTTGACTACTTTATCTTAAAAAGGCAGTTGCACTATTTTAAATTTCCAGTGGGTCATGGCAGTAGCTTGTTTTGTGAACACCTTTAATTAACTGAGAAATGTTCAGTCTTTTACAAGTTTGCTAGAAATTATTATTATAAATGGATGTTAAATCTTACCAAATGTTTCTTTTTTTCTGTGTCTTTAATGTGATCATTTGGTTTTACTCTTTTACTCTCTTAATGTAGTACATCCATTAGCAGATTTTCCACTGCTGTATCAGTCTTGTATCCCTATGATAAATCCAATTTAGTCATTATATAATATCATTTTCAAACACTGCTGAATGCAATTAGCTGTCACTTTGAGATTTTTGCATCTACATCCATTCCTTATCCTACATAACCTATCAACTGCATTTGATGCATTTTGTCTTTCTGGTGTTCTTTCTGCATGTTAGATGACTCTTTCTCAGGATCCATTGCTAGTTTCTCCTTAATATCTCAACTCTAATTGTGAGGGATCCCCTGGATCTATTCTCTTTCAGTCTACACCCACCCCTGGGTGATCTCTTCCAGTGCCATGGCTTTAAAAATCATCTGTATGCTCATGAATCTCCAGCCCACTCCTCTGAACTCTAGACTCATACATGCAACCACCTCTGTGATGTTTCCCCTGGATATCTAATTAACATCTAAAAGATAATATGTCTGAAATTGAGCTTCTGCTTCTCCCACAACCTTCCCTTTTTTAGGAAGAGGCAATTTCATCCTTCCAGCTACTCAGACCAAAAATTCTTGGAGTCTTGTTTGACTCTAACACCTCCCATCAGTCTTTCAACAAATCCTCTTGGTGCTACTTCAGAACAAATCCAAATGTGGCTATTTCTCATCAATTTGAATGTTGCCATCAAATGACTGTGATTTCTCACTTATTATAATATCCTCCCATCTTATGTCCTTGTATCTCTTTTGGCCCCTTTAGACTATTCATAGCATAGAAATCAAAGTGATACTGTTGAAGTTTAAACCAGATCAAATCCACTTCTGATATTGCCCTTTCTATTCCTAGTAAAAAAATTTTTTTTACAGTAACCAAGAGGTCCTCAACCATTGAGCCACATCGGATTCCGTTAGCTGATTTTTTTCATTTGTTTTGCTTGTTGTTTTTTTTCAGGAGGAACTGGAAACTGAACCAGGACCTCCCACATGGGAGATGGGCACTCAATCACTTGAGCCACATCTGCTCCTTTTGGTCCATTTTGATGGAACAGTCTAGTCATACACCTTCTGCAGGCTTTTTTCATTTCCTGCTTATTGTGTTTGGAATGCTTTCCCTACAGAAACCACATTCCCCTCACCTCCTTGTGATCTTTACTCAAATGGTACCTTTCAGTGAGTTGTGCCATGGACCCTATCTAAAACTGATACCCCATCCCACCCTACTCTCTCACCTTTTGGGTTTTTTTATTTTTCTCCTTATTTATCATCTGATATACTATATACTTCATTTGCTTTAATCTTCTCTATTCTTACTGATTTTTGGTCTGCTATATATTACTAAGAGAGGATATCGCCCTCTATGTATTAGTTGTCAAATTTTTCCTCATAGTTCTTTCAGTTTTCTTCTACGTATTTTGAAGGTATCTGATTAAGGTGTATACAAGGTTACAATTATGAAATATCCCAGAAAAGCTGATCATTTTTTCATTATTTTGTGAACTTGTTTAAATCTGGTCATAATATTTTTTTTTTTTTGGTAGTAAAGCCTATTTGAACTGATATTTTGTAGATAAACCAGATATATGTGGCTAATATTTTCCTAGTATGCTTCTTTCCTCTCTTTCCTTTAAACAATTTTCTTTGTTAGTCACGTTTCATCTAAAGGGCAAATATTGTTGTTTTTTGGTTGTTTTGTTTTGTTTTTGGGGAGTCAGTTTGGATAGTTCATACCATTTAACAGGAGGGTTCTGTCCATTCTCATTTCACAGATTTCCCATCCTTTCTTGATTTCATTTGAATTGGTTGAGATAGCCCCCTCATCCTTATCCATCCCTTTTCTCGCCTAGCTTATTTTTGAAAATTTAATCTCTACACTCAATATACCGAAGTCTAAGTTTAACTAAGAATTATATTATCCTTTAGAATGATTTTATATTTATCATAACATAAACATTTGTAGAAAAACTATGTTTACTGTAGGTTAGCTATGAAGGGATAAGAAGGCCCCTCAGCTCTCGCTCTCCTATGTCTCTTCTATATTTTCTCCTTAGAAATTATTTGACTATATTATTTATTTGTTTTTATGTTCATATTTTTATTGACTACTTTCTTCCACTAATATGCAAATTTCACAGGGACAGGAATTAGGGGCTGCTTTGTTCACTTTGTATATCCAGTTCATCAAATGGTTCCTGCTTATGTGAAAGTGGTCACCAGATATTGTTAAATGGATGATTGCCCTAATTAAAAACACATATCGCAAACTTACATAATATTGTTGTTTAGCCTAGTCTTTTAACTCTTATTTTTAACCTTGCTAATTATTATTATTGTGTCATACAAGTAATGTTTGTTTATTATAATCCATATGTCTAGCATTTTCTTTACCAACTATCTGTTCTCAGGGACATCTTTCTTTTGTTCCTTGAAGAACATCCTTTATATGATTATTTAGTGTATGTCCATATGTGACAACCGCATTTTTGTTTATATTAATCTATCTTAATTTCACTCTAGTTCTTAAGAGATACTTTTTAATGGGAAAAAAGGAAGGTCAGCAGTTCTCTCACAATTTGATAATATTTTAAGGTATTATTCTCCACATTTCTACCCTTTTCCCCATTGAAATGTAAGGTTTCCATCTAAATATTGATCTGTTTACACAAGTTCTATGCAATTTTAAAACACAGATCTCCTTTCCTCCAGTTTCTAAATATAGTTCCATCATTTACTTCCAAGGCCTCATAAAGTCTCTTTAGCATCCATATTCCTACCAGCAGTCTCTTCAAGGCACTCTAGGCCTTTTCTATCAAACATCTCAAAAATTATTTTCTTCTAAGGCCTTATCAAAAATAACTTTAGGCTCCATGTTGCTATCAACAGTCTCTTCAAAGCAATCTAGGCCATTTCTATCAAGCATCTCACAATTCCTCAAAAAAAAAAAAAATACCCCTTACCCATTTTTAAAACAGTTCCAGCATTTTGGTAATTGCAAAAGCACAACCCCACTTTGGTACCAAATTCTGTATTAGTTAGCCAAAGGGGTGCTGATGCAAAGTACCAGAAATCTGTTGGCTTTTATAAAGGGTATTTATTTGGGGTAGAAGCTGACAGTCTTAACACCATACACCACAGACTTACACTCTTACACCATAAAGAGTAAGTTTCTTCCCTCACCAAAATCTGTTTCCACATATTGGAGCAAGATGGCTGCTGGTATCTGCAAAAGTTCAGCCTTCCTCTTCCTTCTAAGGCTCCATGGTCCCAGCTTCTTCCAGTCTCAGCTACAAGCTGGCATAAGGCTCGTCCTTCTCCCCAGGGCTCCAGCATCCAAAACTAAACACTCTGTGTTTTTCTCCATGTATTTACTTCCCTGTCTTTGAACATCCATTTATATAGCCCACAAAGGGAGGAACTCAAACCGAGTCACCTTAATGATGTAGTCAAATAAAAGCCCTATTCTTCATTTAATAAAGTAAATGTGAAACTTCTGAATCCAATATACCAAGAGGAACAAACCAGTTTAAAAACACAATTCAAATATCTATTTTTGGAATTCATAAACAATATTAAACTGCCACATTTGTCATTCTGAATAATAGGTGTCTCAGGGTAGGTCTAATCATGTTTATTCTGTTTGGGGTACACTGTCCTTCTTGGATATAGATATTTATGTCTTTCATAATGGGAAGGAAGTTTTCAGTCATTATTTCCTCAAATATTCTTTCTGCCCCTTTTCCATTCTCTTCTTCTGGGACACCAATAATGTGTTTTGCATTGTCATTCAATTCCCTGATCCTGTCCCATTTTTTCCATTCTTTTTCTATTCTCCTGTTTTCCAATTCAGATGTTCTGTCTTTGAAATCACTAATTCTGTCTTGAAGCAGTTCAAAACTGCTCTTATGTGCCTCTACTGTATTTTTTCCTGTATATTTTAATGCATTATTATTATTAGTTTTAAATACTTTAGATTACATAAATGTTACATGAAAATATAGGTGATTCCCGTATGCCCCACTCCCTAACCTTCCAACACTTTCCCACATTAACAACACCCTTCATTAGTGTGGTGCATTTTCCCAAAAGCTGAACACATTGGAGCATTGCCACTAAGCATGGATTATAGTTTACATTATAGTTCATACTATGTCCCACACAATTTTGTAAGTTATGATAAAATATATAATGGCTGGTATCCATCATTGCAACATCTTTCAGGACAATTCCAATGTCTTGAAAATGCCCCATTATTACACCTGTTTTCCCCTCTCTGCCCCTTCAGAATCTCCAGTGGCCACTGCCCCACATCAATGACAAAATTTCTACCATTGTTAGAATAACAATAAGTCTATGTAGAATACCAGTAAGTCTCCTCTAGTCCATCTTTCATTCCCCAATCCTGAGGATTCTGGAATGGTGATGCCCACTCTGCCTCTAATTTAAAGAGGGCTTAGATCCCATGGGACAGATGGATGGAGCTATATTGCTTGCAGTTGCAGGCTCTTTCTGCTCATTGGGATTGGTGTTGTCCATCATCATCACTTAGTTAGTTATCCTGGCTGAGTACAATGAACTGGAGAGTAGGTGTTGCAACTCTGTTGAGACTCAGGTCCCAATTGGCACATGGACAGCCCAAAGATTTAAGTCTCTTGAACATATACTTATCAAGTCTAGTACTAACTATAGATTCAAATAGAAGGGGCAGAAGAGCCATGTGTAGGGAAACCACAACTGAGTCCAACTCTGTCAAACTGGGGGGTGTAAATTCCAACATAGGGCCAAGTGGCAGGGCACCAAACTCCTGAGCTGTCTGCCCTGCCTATAGTGTCTGGATGTCTCTACAGCCCTTGGGAGTCCCACTATTTGAGGCAATATTTACTATGGCAGTCAATGAGATCTTGCTGATACATGCATGAATGTAACCTCTGGAATGACTTCCTGACTTACTAAGAAATCTCTTAGCCATAAAAACTCATTTGTATTTACCCTTTCCCCCTTTTGGTCAAGGTCTTTTTCCAGGTGCATAGCTAGTTGGTGCTTGGTAATAATCCCTTGGTGTCAGGGAAGCTCGGCTCTGGGAGTCATGTCCCATGCTGGGAGGGAATGTAATGCCTTTATATGCTTAGTTTGGCTTAGAGAGAGGCCACATTTGAGCAACAAGGAGGCTCTCAGTGTATAACTCTTAGGCAACATATAATACTAGGCTAAGTTTCAATTTCAAAAGAAAAGGTTCATAAGTACACTCATCAATATCAAAAGCCCATTGCAACGGTCCATTCTCCCTCACTAGGCACTGCCCCTGTACTCAGGAAATTCTTGCTGTCCCATTAGGGAATGTAGCAGAGGTCCCCAGGATGGGAATTTGATATTCTTTTGGTTATTATGTGGATCTCTACCCACCATGACAATGCCCTACTAACACTTGAACACATTCATATGCCTTAACAGTATGCCCCAGGTGAACCTCCTCCAAGCATCCCCATCATCGACACCCCACACCAATGATCCTCTCCTGCCACAGTTGTAACCATGCCATGATCCAAACCTCTTCAAAAAGGAATCCAACAAAAAAACAAATTAAATTAATAAGAAAATGAAATGAGGATAGTTTTAAATATAACAGCATAAAAAATTGAAAAAAATTGAAAAAAATAATTTTTTGACCTTATGTCTTTCATCACTGTAAGATCTGTTGTCTTGTATGTACAGTAACATTTTCTTCTGTATATTCCTCCAGTATCTTTTTTTTTTTCATTTCATTTTCAGAGAAGCTTTAGGTTATAGAAAAGTCATGTACAGAATATAGGGGATTCCCATATACCCAACAACTTCCCCCTTTTCCCCTCACTCCTATTAATAACATTTTACATGTGGATAGTATATTTGTTACAATTGATATATAAATATTGAAGCATTGATACTAACCATTGTCAATGACTTACATTATGGTTTACATTTTGGACCATACACCTTTATGAATTTTGACAAAATTTAAAATTGCCTGTATTCATTATTGCAAGATCAGGCAGAACAATTTTAATGCCCTAAAATGCCCTATGTTCCAACTATTCTGTTTTTTCATTCTGCTTCCCCTCAAGACCTATGGTAACCACTCTTTCACTTTTTGAAGAATAAGAGTCATATTTCCTTGCAATAATATTGAGGGCTTGACATATTGGTCAGTTTTCTTTTATTAAGCACTACCTATTTTCCCAAGAGACTCTTGCCCCTTTACTTGAGAACATAGAAGGACTCCCGCAGATGGGAGTTTTAATATTTTCTTGTTTATTGTGTGGGTCTCCACCCACTGATATAACACACAAGATGAACACTTACATATTCCATAGAAGCCTGCTCCAGTTGTGCCCCCTCCTGTATGACCCCCACACCCAACACCCTATATCAGGAAATCTTCCCCTGCTATGTTTACCGAAAGAACATTCCTAAAGTTGTAGTTTTAACCACAGACTAGCAAATACCCAGAGTTCACCTGATCCTTCCCCTGACCCTCACCCCATTTCCATGGATAGTCCAACCCATCTCTCCCCAACACTACCCCCTCACAGACCAGCACTACCAAAATTAATAGCATCACTGCACCACTACATGCCCATCCACTGAACAACTACACCCTTCCACCTTATCATAAATTTTGCCCATATGGGCATTGTCTCACAGCCCTTTACTCCCTTTCTGTCTCCTGTTAACCTATCTTCTAGACTCTAACTCTGTAAGTCTGCTTTATTGGCTTAATTTATATCAGTGAGGTCATGCAATATTTGTTCTTCAGTGACTGGCTTGCTTCACTAAACATAAGGTCTTCAAGATTCATCATGTTATCCCGTGTGTTAATACTGCATTCCTTCTTACTAAGTAATATTCCATTGTACGTATATACCACAGTTTGCTTATCCATTTATCTGCTGATGGACATTTGAGTTGTTTTTTACTTTTGGCAATAGTGAATAATGCCACTATGAACATAGGTGTGCATATATTTTTTTGTGTCCCTTCTTTCAATTCTGGATATATACCCAGCATTGGGATTACATATGGCATTTCTATAGTTAGCTTCCTGAGGAACCACCAAACTGGCCTTCACAATGGCTGCACCATTCTTCATTGCCACCAGCAGTGGATGAGAGCTCCCTTTCCTCCACATCGTCTCCAACACTAGTAATCCTCTGTTTTTAAAATAGATGCCAGTCTAATCGGTGTAAGATGATATCTCATTGTAGTTTTGATTTGCATTTCCCAATTAGCTAGTGATGTTGAGCATCTTTTCATGTGCATTTTAGCCATTTGTATTTCTTCTTTGGAGAAGTGTCTATTCAAATCACTTGCCTATTTTTTAAATGAGTTCTTTATTATTTTATTTTTGAGATATAGGATTTCTTTATATATGCTGGATATTCAGCCCTTATTAGATAGATGGTTACCAATTATTTTCTCCTGTTGAGTTGTCTGCCATTTCAGTTTCTTGACAAACTCCTTTAAGATGCAAAAGTTTTTTAATTTTTGAGGATGTCCCATTTATCTGTTTTTTCCTTTCATTGCTCTTGCTTTAGGTGTAAAATTCATGAAATTCATGAAACCATTTCATACTGCAAGATCTTGTAGATGATTCCTTAAATTACGCTCCAAGATCTTTATGGTCTTGGCTCTTATACTTAGATCATTGATCCATGTTGAGTTAATTTTTGTATAAGGTGTGAGATGGTGTACCTTTCTCATTCTTTTCGATATGGATATCCAGTTATCCAAACACCATTTGCTGAAGAGGCAATTCTCTCCCAGTTGAGTGAGCCTGGCAGCCTTGTTGAATATCAGTTGACCATATATGTGAGGATGTATATCAGAACTCTCAGTTCTGTTCCATTGTTAAGTATGTCTATCCTTGTGCCAATACCATGCAGTTTTGACCACTGTAATTTTGTAGTATGTTTTAAAGTCAGGTAGAGCGATTCTTCCAATTTCATTTTTCTTTTTAAATGTCTTTGGCTATTCAGGGTCCCTTGCCCTTCCAAATAAATTTCATAGTTAGCCTTTCCAATTCAGTAAAAAATGCTGTTGCAATTTTTATTGGGATTGTAATAAATCTGTAAATCAGTTTGGTAAGAAAGACATCTTAATGATGTTTGGTCTTCCTATTGATGAACAGGGAATACTTTTCCATTTATTTAGGTCTTCTTTGATTTCCTTGTGTAGTTTTCTGCATACAGTCTTTTACATCTTTAGTTAAATTTATTCCTAGGTATTTGATTTGTTTAGTTGCTATTGTAAATGTAAATTTTTTCTAGGTTTCCTCCTCAGATTGCTCATTATTGGTGTACTGAAATGCAACTGAATTTTGCAGATTAATCTTAAAACCTGCCACTTTACTGAGCTCAGTTATAAGCTCTAGATGCTTTGTTGTAGATTTCTCAAGGCTTTCTATGTATAGGATCGTGTCATCAGCAAATAGCAAAATTCATACTTCTTCCTCTCCAATTTAAATGACTTTTATATCTTTTTCTTGCCTCAGTGCTTGAGCAAATACTTCTAACACAATGTTAAATAACAGCAGTGACAGTGGGATCCTTCTCTTGTTCTGGATGTTAGAGGGAAAGCTTTTAGGATTTCACCATTGACTATGTGAATGTTGTGTGTGTTTTTCATATGTACCCTTTATCATCATGTTTAAGAAATTTCCTTCTTTTCCTATTTTTGCAGTGTTTTTATCAGGAAAAGGTGCTGTATTTTGTCAAATGTTTTTTCTGCATCTATAGAGATGATTGTGTGATTTTTTTTTTTTTTTTGGTCTAATAATGTGGTGTATTACATTGATTAATTTTCTTATGTTGAACCATCCTTTCATACCAGGGAGAAAATCCACTTGGTCATGGTGAACAATTTTTTTGATGTGTTGTTGAATACAGTTGGCAAGTATTTTATTGAGGATTTTAGCATCTAGGTTTATTAGAGAGATTGGTCTGTATCCTTCCTTCCTTTTTGGCATCCTTGTTTGGCTTTGGTATTCGGATGATGTTGGCATCATAGAATGAGTTAGGCAATGTTCCCTCCACTTGTGTTTTTGGAAGAGCTTAAGCAGGATTGGTGTTAGTTCTTTCTGGAATGCTTGGTAGAATTCACCTGTGAAACCATCTGGTGCTGGGCTCTTCACAGTTGGAAGTTTTTGATGACTAATTCAATCTCATTACTTGTGATTGGGCTGTTGAGTTCACAGTTTTGTTCTCTTGACAGTGTAGGCTGCTTGTGTGTCTAGGAATTTGTCCATTTCCTCTAAATTATCCATCTTGTTGGCATACAGTTTTTCAAGGTATCCTCTTATGTTACTATTTGTTTCTGTGGGGTCAGTTGTGATATCCCCTTCCTCATTTCTTATTTTAAGTATTTGCATGTTTTCTCTCTTTTTCTTTGTTAGACTAGCTAAGGGTTTGTCAATTTTATTAATTTTCTCAATGAACCACCTTTGGTTTTGTTTATTTTTTCTAGTGCTTTCTTATTCTCAATTTCATTTAGCTCTTCTCTAGTCTTTGTTATTTCCTTTTTTCTACTTGCTTTGGAATTAGTTGTTGTTATTTTTATAATTCATCGCAGTGTGCAATTTGGTCTTTGATTTTAGCACATTCTTCTTTTTAAATGTAGGCATTTATTGCTATGAATTTTGCTCTCAGTAAAACTTTTGCTGCATCCTATAGGTTTTGATACATTGTGTTGTCATTTTCATTCATTTCGAGGTGGTTACTGATTTCTTTTGCAATTTACTTCTTGACCCACTGATTGTCTAAGTGTGTGTTGTTTAACTTCCATATCTTTGTGCCTAATCTGATTCTCTGCCCCTTACTGATTTCCATCTTCATTTCATTGTGCTCAGAGTAATTACTTTGTATAATTTCAATCTTTCTGAATTCATTGGGACTTGTTTTGTGGCCTAGCATGTGGTGTATCCTGAAGAATGATCCATATGCACATAAGAAGAATGTATATCCCACTGTAAGTGGGTGCAATATTCTGTATATGTCTATTAGATCCTGACAACCTAATGTGTTATTCAAGGTCTCTGTTTCTTCATTGATCCTCTGTTGAGATGTCTTGTCTAATGGTGACAAATGGGTATATTTGCAGAGCATCTACTTCTCCACTTAGTTTTTCCAATGTCCACCTCATGTATTTTGAAGCACCCTGGTTAGGTGCATAAATGTTAATGATTGTTCTTTTTTCTTAATAGATTATCCCTTTTATTAATATATAGTGGCCTTCTTTGTCTCTTACAATAATTTTGCATTTAAAGTCTATTTTCTCTGATATTAGTATACTTCAGCATGCCCATTTTTGGTTATTGTTCACATGTAAAATTGTTTTCCAACCATTCACTTTCAGCCTCCTTGTATCCCTGGGTCTAAAGTGAGTTTCTTATAGACAACATAAAGATGGGTTATATTTCCTTATCCATTCCGCCTATCTGTGTCTCTTGGCTGGTTATTTTAATCCATTAATATTCAATGTTATTACTGTCAAGGAATTACTTATATTAGCCATATTTTCTTTAGGTTTATGTATGCCATTTGTTGTTTTTACTTCTATTTTTTACTTTTTAGTTATTCTTACCAATAATTTTTTTCCTCCACTCTCATCCATCCCTCTCTCTCCTGTTTTCACTTTTCAACCTGCAGAATTCCCTTTAGTATTTCTTGAAAGGCAGGTTTCTTCTTGACAAACTCTCTCAGTTTCTGTTTATTTGTGAATATTTGGAACTCTCCCTCATTTTTGAATGCCAGTTTTGCTGGATATAGAATTCTTGGCTGGAAGATTTTTTCTTTTAGTACTTTATGTTTATACCACTGCCTTCTTGCCTCCATGGTTTCTGATGAGAAATCAGCCCTTAATCTCATTGAGCTTCCCTAGTATGGATGGGTCACTTTTCTCTTCATGGATTCAGTATTCTCTCTTTTTCTTGAGCATTGGACAATTTGACAAGTACATGTCTTGGGATAGGCCGTTAGGATTTATACTGTTTGGGGTATGCTGTACTTCCCGGACATGTATGTTCATGTCCCTCAAAAAATTTGTGAAATTTTCAGCCAGTATTTCCTCCAACACTCTATCTGCCCCCTTTCCCTTCTCTTCTCCCTCTGGGATGCTATAATTCATATGTTTTTGAATTTTGTGCTGTCATTCAAATCCCTAAGTCCCTGTTTGGTTTTTTTCTACCATTTTCCTACTGTCTGTCTAATTTCAGATGTGCTGTCTTCCACATCACTGATTCTTTCTTCTGTCTGTTCAAATTTGCTGTTATGTGCTTCCAGGGTCTTTTTGATTTCTTGGATTGTGCCATTCATCACCATTATATCCGTTATCTTTTTATGTATGTTAACAATATCTTCAGTATGTTCTACCAGTGTCTTCTTAATATCTTTAATCTCTTCCTTCACTTTGTTAAGTTGATTCATGATATTTGTTTGGACATCTCTGATTGGTTGTTCCATGTTCTGCATCTCCTCCTGTTTTTTAGTTTGTTCATTAGACTGGGCCATGTCTTCCTTTTTCTTAGTATGGCTTGTAATTTTTTGTTGGTTTCTAGGCACTGTTTATCTTGATGGACTTATTTGGTTGGTTAGCTTCTCTTTCTACACTGGGCTTTTATTTTCTTGCTATTTTTGTGTTTGTTGTAAGGCATTCCTCTTATTCTATATCCTTGCTGTTGTCTGTGTTCACTTGAAAAACATACTAAGACCAGATAAAATGAAAGAGATAAGAAGAGAAAAAGAACAATACTACTAATAATAAAATAGGTAGAAGAAGAACTGTACAAGAACTAGGAAAATAAATAATTAACATGAGTAAAAAATCATAAGTACAAAGAATAAGAATAAAAATAAAATCTGAACAGAAAATTTAAAACAAGAAACAAAATAGAGAAAAATATATAGAATGAATTAAAAGACCATAATGATGAGAAGAGAGGAAAAGACAGAAAAAAGAGAGAGAAAAGGGGAAAAAGAGATAGAAACAAAAACCAAAAATAAAATAAAGGCCAAACAAATAGAGGTAGATTGAAAGAAAAACAGCAGAAAAGATAAGATAGAAATATGAAGAAAAGAAGAGATAAAGTAGGTAGAAAAAATATATAGAAAAAAGGAAACAAAGAAAGGGGAAACACAACTAATAAGAAACAAAACAGCAACAACTAAAAAAAAAACTCCCTCTTATGCCCATAAGCAGCTTCTCAGGCTGCTGGTGTCCATCAGTCACCTTGTGGCCTTCCCTCTGCAGGTGGTGTACCAGGTTTTAGAGAGTAAAATAGGGAACCTCTGAAAAATAACAGATCCAAGAAAACCTAAAACAAACAAAAAAATTGTCTTTATGTTCCTTCTCAGAAGGTATCATCTGAGTGCCTGATAACCCAGTGGATCACTCTCTGGATAACTTCTCTAAGAGGTCTGGGAATTGAACCAGGGACCTCATATATTCAAGGTGGGAATTCCTCCACTGTGCTAAACTGGTTCCACAGTTTAATTAGGATTAAAAAGCTTTACTGGCTCTATCTGCCCCCTTTCCCTCAGGCAGGTTGGACTTCTAACAGTTTGCCAGAGGACTGCTGATTAGTCACCTTTCTCTGCCCCCTCATTAATCTAGTTCCTTTCTCCCTGGGAGGCTGGGTGTGACAGCCTGCCTGAGCAGATCCCCCTTCCCTCTCCCCACTGAGTCAGGGTCTCTTCCAATACTTGAACAGGGCTCAGGTGGCCAAAAACATCACAAAGAAACCACTCTTCACCTTCTCTCAAACTCTTACTCCCAGGGAATGTACCGCCCACTTCATTGGCAGAACTTACCCAGAGGCTCCACTGTGACTACTTGCCCTCTGGGAAGGGTATATGTGCTGTTTCCAGCCACAGGGGCAAGCAACTCATGGTTTTCCTTTGGCTTCTTTATCTGTCCATTTTCCTCCTGGACGATGCAGAGCACTTTTCTGTTCTATAGATATCCAAAGCAGCTCTCTCAGATACGGCCTTGCCCTTTCTCTGCTCATTTTTTGTGAGAGAGTTGGGCTTTGCCTGCCTGCTTTGATGCCATTTTCCCAGAACTCATCTAATGTATTTTTAATCTCTTTCATCTTGTCTTTCATTCCCATAAGATCTGTTACTTTACTTTGCAGACTTGCAAATTGTTCTTTATGCTCACCCAGTGTCTGCTTAATATCCTTTATCTGTTTAGTCATATTTTCTTTCAATTCTTTAAATTGATTCATGAGAGTTATGTGATTATCATTGATTAATTGTCTTAAATCCTGAATCACTTCAAAATATTTGGTTTGTTCCTTTGCTTGGTCCATCTCTTCCTATGTCCTAGTATGGATTGTAATTTTTTGCTGATGTCTAGGCATCTAAGTTAGTGAATTTACTCTGATGGCCAATTTCTTTCTGTACTATTGTTACTATTTTTTCTTTGATATTCTTTGATATTTTGTTCAAATTATCCTAAGTCTTTAAAATTGCCCAGCTTAAGTTAATAATTGGGTGCTGACTTTCTCCCAGGTGTGGGGTAAAGAGAGCTCTAAAAGCAGTTTTTGTCCATGTAGTTTCCAGACAGACCAGCAGATCATGTTTGTTGGCATACCATTCAATGCAGATGTATCTCACTAGGTTTTGCTTTATTTTTGTCTGCCCAGAGCTGAGATTCAAAATGGGCTCCATTGGCCAAATTCACTGAAGAAATTCTCCCCAACTCCCCCTCCCTTTTGCTTTGTAACAGCTGGCAGGGAGGAAGACATCGGCTCTCCTCTCAGTCAGCTGCAATGAGCCAGGGGTTTTAACCCCATTGAATATCTCAGGGGTTGGGGGAGGGGAGCCCTTCCCAGTGGTGGGGAGGCTTAATAACTCACAGTTTATTGTTTCACTTTCTTTGTCTTTCTGTCCCTCACCCTCCTGCAGTTGTGAAGCACTGTCTTGGTCTGCTGACACCCAAAGCATGTCCCTTGGTCAGCTTTTGGGTCTTTCTCTATTGTATTTTGTGAGAGAGCTGAACCTTATCTGCCTAATTCAATGCCATGCCCCCACAACCCCCTCAACTGATTTTTGATAAGCCTACCATGTCCACTTTTCTGGGACAGCACATTCTCTTCAACAAATTGTGCAAGGATAACTGAATATCCATAACCAAAAGACAGAAAGAGGACCTCTTTCACACTCCCTATAAAAGAAACAACTCAAAATAATCATATCAATTGATGCCAAAAAGGCATTTCACAAAGTCTAGTATAATTTGATGATAAAAACACTTAGAGCACTAGGAATAGAAGTCACTTCCTTAACAAATAAAGGCATACATGGAAAGCCCACAGCTAACATCCTTTTTAATGGTGAAAGACTAACGCTTTCTCCCTAAAAACCAGAAAAAAGCAAGGATGCCTACTGTTACCATTGTTATTTAAAATTGAACTGGAATTTCTTGCCAGAGCAATTAGGCAAGAAAAAAATATATAAAAGGCATCCAAAGAGGAAAGGAAGAAATAAAATGCTCCTTATTTGCAGATGCTTTGCTCCCTTACACAAAAACTCAAGAAAAAACAATAAAGTTCCTAGAGCTAAAAATGAATTCAGCAAAGTTGCAGAGTACAAGTTTAACACCAAAACTCAGTTATGTTTTTATATACAAGCACTGAAAAATTAAAAGAGGAAATCAAGGAAAGTCCATTCAGAAGAGAAACAAGAAGATGAAATATCTAGAAATAAATCTAACCAAGCTTATAAAGAACTTGTACAAAGAAATCTAGAAAACATTACTGGAAGAAATAAAAAGCCCTAAATAAATGAAAAGATATTCTATGTTCATGGATTGGAAAACTAACCATTGTTATGTTATCAGTCCTACCCATAGAAATTTACAGATTCAATGCATTCCCAATCTAAATTCCAACAACCTTCTTTTCAGAAATAGAAATCCTGATAATCAAATATATAGGGAAGTGTAAGGAGCCCTGAAGAGTTAAAACCATCTTGCAAAAGAAGAATGAAGTTGGAGGACACAAACATCCCAATGTTAAAACTATTACAAAACCACAGTAATAGAAACAGCATGATACTGGCACAAAAACAGAAAGACCAATGGAATTGAATTTAGAGGAGAGAAGAGAGATTAACCCCCACATTTGTAGCCAACTGATTTTGACAAGGGGCAAAAACCACTAAATTGGGAAAGAATAATCTCTTCAACAAATATTGTTGGGAAACTGGATCTCCATTTGAGAAAGAAAAAAAAAAAAGATAAGAGCACTTGTACCTCACACTGTATACAAAAATCAACTGCAAATGGATCAAACACCTACATATAAGAGCTTGGGTTATCAACATCTAGAAGAAAATGTAGAGAGGTACCTTCAGTACTATATGTTAAGTAATGCTTTCTTAGACTTTACACCAAAGTATGAGCAACAAAAGAAAAAATAAATGAATGGGACTTCATCAATATAAAAAAATTTTTCTGCCTCAGAGTACTTTACCATGAAAGTAAAATGACAACCTAAGCAATGGGAGAAAATATTTGGAAGCAATATACCTTATAAAGTTTTAATATAATGAACACATAATCATTCAATTTACAACAAAAAGGCAAACAGCCCAATTAGAAAGGGGCCAAAGACTTGACTAGATATTTACTCCAAAAAAAAAAATTCAAATGGTTGGAAAACATATGACAAGATGCTAAACATCCTTAACCATCAGGGAATTTCAAATCAAAACGATGATGAGATTCCATTTCATACCCATTAGAATGGCTAGTATTTAAAAAAAAAATTAGTGTTGGAAAGGATGCAGAAAAATATTACTCATTCTTTGCAGGTGGCAATGAAAATGTTGCAGCTACTGTGGAAAAGAGTTTGGTGGTTTCTTAGAAAGCCAAGTACAGAACTACCATATAACCCAGCAATCCCACCACTCATTATAAATCCCCAAAGAATTGAAAGCAGGAACTTGAATGAATAGTTGTACACTGATGTTCATAGCAGCATTATTCACAGTTGTCAAAAGATGGAACCAACCCAAGTATCCATCACTGGAGGAATGGTTAATAAAATTAGTTATATACATAAAATGGAATATTATTCAGCATTAAAAGGAATGAACTTCTGATACATGTGACAACATGGGTGAACCTTGAAGATATCTTTTTGAGTGAAATAAGTCAGACAAAAAGAAAAATTTTTTGTATTATCTCACTGATGTGAAATAATTAGAATACGCAAACTCATAGAATCACAATCTGGAATATAAGTTACCAGGGCATGGGGTGGGGCTAGGGAATGAAAGTTAAGGCTTAATATGTACAGGGTTCCTACTTAGAGTGATGTAAATATTTTGGTAATGGAGG
>JAQZBX010024323.1:0-30278 GCA_029593785.1 Cabassous unicinctus
CCTACTGATATATTTTTAATCAATAGATTACTGACTGAAAAAATCAATAAAAAATTAGTACTGTTTTTACCCACTGAAATTTTGATAATTGGGCATATTAATACTTGAAGTGTCCCCTGTTTTTCAGGTTCTATCCCATGTTTCACTATTAATTCTAAACTCTACTCAACCAGTTATTGAGTGCCTGTTCTGTGCCTACTTTGTGTTAGGCCTGGAGTTACAAGGGTGAATAATAACAGAAACCACACTCTAATTCAGGAGTTGGCAAATGTTTTATGTAAAAGGCCAGATAAATATTTTAGGCTTTGCTGACCATACACTCTCTGTAGCAACTAGTCAACTTTGCCATTGAAATAAATTTGGACCACCCCTGGTCTTGTGGGAGACTCATACAAACACCTGTAAAATTCCAAGTGTCATAAGTGTACTGAAGGTGGGCCATAAGAACTATGAGAGAACCTGTGATGGTTAGGCTAATGTGTTAACTCAGCCAGGTAACGGTGCCCAGTTGTTTGGTCAAGCAAGCACTGGGCTAATTGTAATACAAGGACATTTCATGGACTTTAATCATCAGTGAGTTGATTGCATAAATGGCTGATTATGTCTACAACCCACGAAGGAGATGCCTGTCAGCAGTGAGTGACATTATATCCAATCAATTGAAGGTCTTAAAAGGGGAAGTCATTTCAGCATTCAGAGGGAGAATTCTCAGCTCTACTTTGGACAGCCAGCATCTCCTGGGAACTCATCAAGGACCTTCATCAGAGTCCCTGGTTTGCAGCCTACCCTGTGGAATTTGAACTTGTGCACCCCCACAGTCGCATGAGAGAATTTTATAAAATTTCATGTTTACAGATATCTCCTGTGAGTTCTGTTTTCCTAGAGAAGCTTGACGAATACAGACCCAAGAGGGAAACTTGACCTGGTTAGGAAATCAGGGGAGAGGTCTCCAAAGAACTGGGAATTGAGCTGAGATCTGAAGGATTTCTGGCTTCCCATAGCTCCACTTATTTCTGCTCTGCAGCACAGGCATAATGTGGACTTTGGAGCGAGGTGGACCTGGGCTCAGATCCCAGCTCGGCTTCCTACATGTTATTTAACTGTCGATCCTCAATTTCTCTGGTTGTAAAATATGGATGATACTTAACTTAGGAGTTCTGAAGTATCAGGTCCCTAATGGGCACTCATCAGATTTCTCAAATCCACCACCGTCCTGGGGATATAGTAAAGCCTTAGCCCCTTGAATTATTGACCATCCTGAGCCACTTATACATCTCCTAGCCATTGAATGTTCCCTATTGAATACCCTTTCCCACAGGACTAATCCCTATAGAAGTCCTTGATCTCTTTCTTCTAGCTCAGCAGCCCTCTCCTGTCCCCCTCTGGGCAAAAGAAGTCACTCCAACCCTGCAAGGTCCAAACCCTGCCCTTCACAATCACTGCATTAGCTTCATTAACACATTAAACCCTTTCATACCTGGCACTAGAGCAAATGCAGTTATAAAGTTGAATGAGACCCACTCCCTGAACCTCAAAGTGCAGGCACTGTGGGAAACATACAAGTGAAGAGGTGATGATAATACAATAATACAGTGGATTCCTCCTCACAAGAGGCATACATGAGTGGTTATGGAAGGATAAAGAGGGCCTGCTAAGTTTTATTGGGTGCTGGGAGTACACAGGGATGTGGGATGTTCCCAAAGCAGCAGCACAGACATGGAACTGCCTAAGAAATGGACATGGCCTGGCTGGGAGAAGTATGCTGGCAAGAATGTGGGATAGGATATTCAGAACATGAAATGCCAGACTTGATCCTATAAACTGAGATTGATTTTTGCCTTAATTTTCTTTCTTGAAAAAAAAGTAACAATGAAGTGATTTCTTAGTGTAAGTAAAAAATTAACTTGAGGGATTTGTGGGAAGATCTCTCAGAAAAACAATGGACAAAGGGCCAAAAGCTGTCTGAGGGACCTGCTTTTGAGGTCAGCAGACCAGGACAGTGCTATACAATTCCTGGGATGGTGAGGGACAGAGAGACGAAGAAGCCGAAACAACAAACATGAGTTACCAAACCCCTGCAGTGGCCGGGAAGGACTCCCCTACCCCACCCCCAAGATATTAAGCTGGGATAAAACCCCTGGCTCACTGCAGCTTACTGAGGGGAAGAGACATCATCCTCCTTCTCAGCTGTTATGAGGGAAAAGGGAGAGGAGTCGGGAATGCTTTTCTTAAGTGAAATCAGCCAGCAGAGCCCACTTTGAATATCAGCTTTGGCCAGACCAAAATACAAGAAAGCAGAGATTGAAACAACACTGGGGAAAGGTGCATTGGCAAGCACCCTCTTCTGGCCAGTCTGGAAATTGCATGGACAAAAACTGCTTTTAGTTCTCTGTATGATAACTCCTGGGAGAAAATCTGTGCCCCATTTGTGAGTCCCTAGTCCAATTTTGATAACTTAAGCTGGGCAAGTTTAAAGACTTAGAATAAGTTGAGCAAAATATCAAAAAAGAGCTGTGAAAAAGAATATAGGCAGGAGAGAGAGAACTTGGTCATCAGCGTAAATTCACCAACATATTCAGATGCCTAGTCATCAGCAAAAAATTACAAGCCATACTAGGAAACAGGAAGAGATGGCCCAGCCAAAGGAACAAACTAAATATCCTGAAGAGATACAGGATTTAAGACAATTCATCAATGATAATCACACAACTCTCCTAAATCAATTCAAACAATTTAAAGAAAATATTACTAAAGAGATAAAGGATATGAAGAAGACACTAGGTAAGCATAAAGAACAATTTGAAAGCCTGCAAAGAAAAGTAACAATTTGAAAGCTTGCAAAGAAAAGTTTATGGGAATGAAAGACACTGTGGATGAGATTAAAAATATCTTAGAGAGGCACATAAGAGCAGGTTTGAATTGCTCAAAGACAGAATTAGTGATTTCAAAGACAGAACATCTGAACTGGAAAAGACAGGAGAACAGAAAGAAAAGAGAATGGAAAAAATGGAACAGTCTCAGGGAATTGAATGACAATGCAAAACACACAAACATTCACATTATCGGTGTCCCAGAAGAAGAGAATGGAAAAAGGGCAGAAAGAATATTTGAGGAAATGTTAACCTAAAACTCCCCAACCCTTATGAAAGACATAAGTATCAATATCCAAGAAGGACAATGTACCCCAAACAGAATACATCCAAATAGACCTACCCCGAGACACCTACTATTCAAAACGAAAAATATCAGATATTGAGTGGATTCTGAAAACAGCATGAAAAAACAAAGCATCACATACAAGGGAACCTTGATAAGATTAAGTACTGACTCTCCTCAGAAACCATGGAAGTGAGAAGAAAGTGGTATGATGTATTTAAGGTGCTGAAAGAGAAAAGCTGCCAGCCAAGAATTCTGTATCCAGCAAAACTATCCTTCAAAAATAAGGGTGAGTTAAAAGTCTTCATAAACAAAAGCAGATAGAATAGGCTACCAAAAGGCAAGAATACAAGAGATACTAAAGGAGTACTGCAGCCAGAAAGGAAAAAAAAACAAGGGCAAGAGACTTGGAGAAGGGTGTAGAAATGAAGATTATTAGAAAGGGTAAATTAAAGGGTAAAAAGATAGACAATAGTATGATATGACAACAGAAAGCCAAAGGTTAAAATGGATGAAGTAAGCAATGCCTTTACAATAACAACATTGAATGTTAGTGGCTTGAACTCACCAATCAAAAGACATAGACTGATAGAATGGATTAAAAAATATGAACCATCTAAATGTTGTCTATAAGAGACTCACCTCAGATATAAGGACACAACCTGTTAAAAGTGAAAGGCTGGAAAAAGATATTCCAAGCAAATAGTAACCAAAAAGAGCTGGAATAGCGATACTAATATTGGACAAAATAGATTTGAAGAAGGTCATTATATATTAATAAAAGGGGCAATTCAGCAAGAAGAAATAAATATACGAAATATCTATGCACCTAACCTCAGTGTTCCAAGATACATGAGGCACACACAGGCAAAACTTAAGGGAGAAATAGATGTCCCTACAATAACAGTTGGAGACTTCAATACACCATTCTGAATATTGGATAGAATATCTGGACATGGGATAAATAGGGAACTTGAATAAAAGGATAAATGAAGTAGTCCAGATATCTATAGAGCACTGCACCCCTAAATAGCAGGGTATACATTCTTTTCAAGTGCTCATGGATCCTTCTCCAAGATAGACCATATGTTGAGTCACAAGGCAAGTCTCAATAAATTTAAAAAGATTGAGATTATACAAAACATTTTCTCTGATCATAACGGAATGAAGCTGGAAATCAATAATGGACAGAAAAAGGGAAAGTTCATAAATATATGAAGATTAAACAACTCTTAAACAATCAGTGGGTCAAAGAAGAAATTGCAAAATAATTCAGCAATCATCTGATGAATGAAAATGAGAACACAATCTATCAAAACCTATGGGACACCACCAAGGCAGTGCTAAGAGGGAAATTTATAGCTCTCAATGCTTACATTAAAAAAGAAAAAACAAAATTAAAGATCAAACTACATGCATGGAGGAACTAGAGAAAAACAGCAAACTAACCCCAAACCAAGCTGAAGGAAAGAAATAGTAAAGATTAGAGCAGAAATCAATGAAATCAAGAACAAAAAACCGAGAGAATCAACAAAAACAAAAGTTGGTTCTTTGAAAAGATCAACAAAATCGACAAACCCTTAGCATTCTAAACAAAGAAAGAAAGAGAGAAGACACAAATAATTAAAATTAGAACTGAGAGGGTGGACATTTGAAACAGTCATCAAAAACCTCCCAAAGATGAAAAGCCCAGGACCAGATAGCTTCACAGTTGAAGTCTACCAAACAATCAAAGACAATCTAATACCAATCTTGCTCATGCTCTTCCAAAAAGTTGAACAGGAAAGAATGCTACCAAACTCATTCTATGAAGCCAACATGACCCTAATGCCAAAACCAGATAAAAATACTACAAAAAAAGAATATTACAGACCAATATTTCTAATGAACATAGATGCAAAATACTTGCAAACCAAATCCCAAAGCACATTAAAAGATTATACACCACAATCAAGTGGGTTTTATCCCAGGTATGCAAGGGTGGTTCAACACAAGAAAATCAGTTAGTGTAATAAACCACATTGATAAATTGAAGAAAATCACATGATCCTCTCGACTGATGCAAAAAAAAAAAAGGCATTTGACAAAATACAGCATCCTTTTGTAATTAAAAAAAAAACAAACACTCCAAAAGACAGGAATAGAAGGAAGCTTTCTCAATATGGTAAAGTGTATATATGAAAAACCTATAGCTTGCATTGTACTTAGCAGTGAAAGACTGAAAGCTTTCCTGTTGAGTTCAGGAATAAGACAAGGATGCCCACTCTCATCATTGTTAAGTTCTAGCTAGAGCAATTAGGCTAGATAAAGAAATAAAAGGCATCCAAATAGGAAAGGAAGAAGTAAAACTTTCACTATTGGCTGATGATATGATCTTATATTTAGAAGATCCTGAAAAATCCAAAACAAGCCTACTAGAATTAATAGATGAGTTTAGCAAAGTGGCAGGATACAAGATTAATATGCAAAAATCAATAGCGTTTCTATACACTGAAACGTATATAGAAACAATCATATAGATTAGCAATCTGAGGAGGAAATCAGAAAAAAATTCTATTTATAATAGCGACTAAAAAAGTCAAATGTTAAGGAATAAACTTAACGAAGGACACAAAGGACCTGTATTCAGAAAACTACAAAACATTGCTAAAAGAAACTGAAGAAGACTTAAATAAATGGAAAGACACTCAGTGTTCATGCACTGGAAGACTAAATATTGTTAAGATGTTACTTCTATCCTGATTTACAGATTCAATGCAATCCCAATAAAAATCCCAACAGCATTTTTTGCAGAAATGGAAAAGCCAATAATCAAATTTATTTGGAAGGGTAAGGAGCCCCAAATAGCCAAAAATGTCTTAAAGTTGGAGGACTCTCACTTCCTGACTTTAAAGCATATTACTTAGCCAAAGTGGTAAAAAAAAAAAACAGCATGGTACTAGCATTAAAACAAACACATTGACCATTGGAGTCGAATCAAGACTCAGAAATAGACCCTCACATCTATAGTCAAGTGATTTTTTCTTTTATTTATTTATTTATCCCCCCCCACCCCAAGTGATTTTTGACAAGGCTGTTAAGCCCACGTAGCTGGACCAGAACAGTCTAGTCAACAAATGGTGCTGGGATAGCCACATCCAAAAGAGAGAAAGAAGACCCCTATCTTATACCTTATACAAAAACTAACTCAAAATAGATTAAGGACCTAAATATAATAAAAGTCACAACTCCTAGAAGAAAATATAGGAAAACATCAAGATCTTGTAGTAGATAGTAGTTTCTTAAACCTTATACCCAAAGCACCAGCAACAAAAGAAAAAATAGATAAATGGGACCTCCTCAAAATTAAACAACTTTTTGTTTTGAGTTTTGCAACTCAAACGACTTTGTCAAAAGGGTGAAAAGGCAGCTGATTCAACTGAAGAAAATATTTGGAAATCACATATCCAATTTTTGAAATATATATCCATAATATATAAAGAGATCATACAACTCAACAATAAAAGGACAAACTACTTGATTAAAAAATGGGCAAAAGACTTGAAAAGACAATTGTCCAAAGAGAAAATACAAATGGTGAAGGAACACATTAAAAAATGTTCAACATCACTAGCGATTAGGGAAATGCAAATCAAAACTACAATGAGATATTTCACACCTATTAGACTGGCCACTATTAGAAAGTCGGAATACTAAATGTTGGAGAGGATGTGGAGAAATAGGAACACTTATTCACTGTTGGTGGGAATGTAGAATGATACAGCACTGTGGAATACTGTTTGGCAGTTCCTAAAGAAGCTGAATATAGACTTAGTATGTGACCCAGCAATAACACTACTAGGTATATACCCAGAAGAACTGAGAGCAGTGATACAAATAGACATTTTCACACTGATGTTCATAGCGGCGTTTTACAATTGCCAAAACTTGGAAACAACCCAGGTGTCCATCAACTGATGAATGGATAAACAAATTGTGGTGTATACACACAATGGAATATTACGCAGTGGTAAGAAGAAATGAAGTCATGAAGCATGTGACAACATGGATGAACCTGGAGGACATTATGTTGAGTGAAGCAAGCCAGACACAAAAGGACACATACTGTATGATTGTGCTATTATGAACTAAATATATTGCGTAAACTCCTGGAGTTAACTATTAGAATATAGGTCACCAGAAAATAGAATGAGGGTAGAGAATGGAAAGCTGAGGGTGTCTGTGCAAAATTAGTTAAAAGGTTTGTAAATTTTTGGAAATGGTGAGAGCACATCATGGTGTCTGTGACTAGCAGCGCTATTATATGGGTATGACAGTGGTTGAAAGGGAAAGTCTAAGGTCATGTATACTACTAGAAGGAAAGCTAAAAAAATATAAAATAGTGAAACCTCATGTAAAATACAAATATGGGTGATATTGCACATATAAGACTTTTTACAAGATATAAATATAAATAAACGAGAGAGAGGGAAATAGAAAGCAGCTATGTACAGCAGGGGAGGCACAGAGAGATTGAGAGGTGATGAGTTTTGTTTGTTTAGTAACAGGGGTTCTTAACAAGGGGTCCATGAGCTTGAATTGAAATTCAAAAAAACATTATTCTTGTGTGAGATACAGACAGAATTTTTTCATTTGTTTTTCTTTCTACAGAAATGAAGAAAAAATATGGTTATACTAAAAAAGTCAGTATCCCATTGGTTGGATGTGTTATGAAAAACATCAAGAAAAAATAACACAACCTCAAGAATACAACTCCTGTGAATCCCAAAAGCATGAAGTCTACAGAAAAAGTGAGTTTATTTTCTTTCATGCTTTTAATTGTTAATAGAAGTCTTAAAAATTTGAGATTTAACTCCCTCACTCCCTCTGCCTGCAAATACCAGGGTCAGCAAACAACCTTCTAAACGATACAAATGGATAATCATCAGATTATTAGGTTAAGTGCTAAAAATTCTATTTTGCTTCCATGGTTGCAACTATAAGTCTCTTGAAGCCTTCAAAGGATGAAAATCACAGCATACCTTCCAATAAGCAACCACAGGAAAACTGCTTATAAACTGTGTATATTCTCTATTTCATTAAATCTAAGAGCCATCAATTGTAAGATGCATCCTAATTCAGAGATGTCACAATGTAAAAAATTGTATCTCAGGATCAATAAAACATGGCATGTGTACATACCCTTCAAAAATGAGATGTAAGAGGAAGGAAATATATAAGTACATGTATTTACTCCTTTGGGAAAGAGGTATTATTCTTACTACTGAACATTTTTAGTTACTTCCAGAATTAGTGCAGCAAAAAAACAAAAACAAAAAAACCTAAACAACTAAATATCAGACTATTTGAAAACTTTTGCAGTTAAGCTTTTTATTATTTTTCTTTACAGGAACAATAACCTGAACGTGCCTTCAACCAAACTATTTAACCAGAAAATGTATTATATACATTATGCTCTATTTTTGTAATATATCCAAATAGTGTATTGGTGAAAATAAATAGATAACAAAAAACGATATACTTTATTTCCATTTTTGCTATCAGATCCCACTTGTATGCTTTTCTTTATAATTTCAGTATAGGTGAAAAACAAATTGAATTGTAACAAGCATGCAAAATTATGCTACTGCTAAGGATCACAGATTACATTTGTTAGCTTTTCTTAATAATAATGAAAATGCGAACAACACATTGCTAGGTACACAGAAACAGATTTTGCTCTAAGGAATAACTGAACTTGCATGTGCTTACTAGTAGGCTTTTAGGGTAGTATAATATTATAGTAAATAACAGCATATTACAATATTTTACATTTTCCAAATCTAACCATAAAGTCTATTAAGATAAAATATATACATATGGACAAACTTGTTCCCATGTGTGACAGAAAAGTACAGATGCATTTTTAATTTCTTTACTTTTTTGTAAAGAACACTTCTTAGGTTTTTTTGGCATTTTATATTCAGTGTCCATTGGCTCCTTCTGAGAGTATCCGTGAGGGCTCAGTAAATTTAGCAGTAAACAAGTAAAAAAGGGCTGGTGTAGGCACTAAAGCCAAAAGCGGTAAGTCTTGCTCTAGTTTATCAACTCTGGAAATGGAGATTATTCCATAGGCATGAAGTAACCAGTGGCTAAAAAGAACAATAAGTCTTTTCTTTCTGACCAGAAGATCATAGCAGTTCTATATAATTTTATGAGAGAGAAAAAAATAGAAATATAGATTATTGGGCTGAATTAGCTATCTAGTTATTACATTTTTATTTTAAAAGTTTCATTGTTTTCACATAAGATTATAACCTCATAATCATATAATGCTTGAACTTTATAAAAGGAACCTAAAAGATCACCCAATCTATCCACCACACTTTTCAGATGAGGACACTGAGGCTCCCACCATGGCATAAGTAGTCAGCAGCAGCACCAAGGCAAGAGCCCTTGCCTCTAACTCCTAGTCCACATTCTTTCTATACCACCATTTATTTCTAGAAACACTATAGCTTCTTCTGAAAGATATGAAAGATGCGAACTAAGAGAGGAACTGCACATCAAGTGCATTCTTCCTGCCCTGATCCAAGGGCAGCCATGAGTCTATGGGTGGAAAAAAGGAGGTTCATAAACCCAACTTCCTTAACCTCTAAGCATTCCTGGAGTCTGCTCCTGAATAATTAGAAAGGAGCAGAAGTGACATGTGAATACTATGATTTCCTTTTAATCTTTAATATAGCTCTATTATATGCAGTTAATTGGAAGGAAAAAACTATTATAAAGTAATAGCTAAGTTGCTAATCACACATTAAAATGCAATATGAAATAGGTTGTTACCAACTTTCTCTTTCTCTTTCTCCTCACCTACTGCTAGACTGTCTTTTCCTTATTCAGCTCCCTATTTCTGATTCATGTCTGGGGTTGAAGGGCACAGACATTTTACATAGGAAAGATTTTTTTATATAGATTACCTTCAAGCTAATTTAGCAGCATATAGCTAATTCTTAACTACCTCAATAGTTATGGATAACAAATAAAATTCAAAATCTCATTTTCTTCAAATATCCAATCATTACCCCTCTCAAATCTTCCCTTAAAAAACTGCTAAAAGTGCCAAAACTAATTTGCTTATCTTCTCTATTAATTATGTTGCAAAGATGATTAAAGATTAACAATAAATGAGGATAGTCTACAACTAGAAACATCTGAACAATCATCATAAAAATATTGTCTAGTTTCTCTACTATTATTCTACCTAAAAGTCACTATACTCTCTAGGTATTTTCTTTTCTTTTATTTGCCTCACTTGATCCTTCACTAGTGTAATAGAAAAAGTGACATCAACAGTAAGTAACCACTCCAAAAGAGTTTATAACTCATTTTGTCTGGGCAGAGCTTTTTTATGTTAAGAATTTTGAGAAAGCATCGATCTTATCAACTGTGGTGGGCAGCTAAAGACAGTTCATATGCACTAGATCAGCAACCATGGGATGGAAGAGTACTAAGACACTTCATTCTTTCATTCCTTTAAAATTTAATCTCAAAATAAAGAGCTCTTTTTAACAGGTCTTTCAGGTCTTCTACTGAAATACGAAAAAGAAGCACAAAAAGTATATCTCAAAAAATGAACAGTACTAGAACTAATGTGGCTATTGTTATCTCCTAATCACTAAAATATTATAGACAATCAAAGGGAAAAATAAATATCCATAATCAAGAAAAAATTGGAGAAAAATATAGGACACAAAATGCACGATATAATTATTAGTGATCTGTTAATGTTGTCATTGTCAAATAAAGTGTAAAATGGTATACACAGTAAAGCAGTTATACATTTCCCTCAAAATACTGTCAGTAAGTGTCAACATTTCAAAAGTAAATGTTTTCTATATGGGTAAATTTATGAAATGATTTTTCTCTACTATGCTGGGTAGTTGAGCCTGACTACTTCACTACTTTGCTGATTTTCCAGGCAAATACAGACCAGTATACAACCTCTCCTAAACTTTACTAATGAACTACAAGTTACTCTCTGATTTACCAATTAGCCAAGGATTATTAAAACAAGATGTCCCATAGCATACCAAATGTACTAGTCTCCTATTCAATTGTCAAATCTATAAAAAAATTCTTTAACAGAGTAAAAATGATTTCCTACCTCTATTTCAGAAGCCGACATGTACACAGCCAGAGTAACCAAAGATAACACTAATATAATGTATGGGAAGGCATAATCTGAAAGACAAACATTGGTATTATGCTGAAAGGTGAAACAAATTTCCTGAAAAAAACATCAAAAATTTCTAAAAGTATTATTCTCTGTAGATTCAAAGCCTTTCTCAACCTGTTCTTTGAGAGACTGAAGCTGTGCTACCCTAAGGCATGCGCCAGAAAACTTCTATAAAGGGTGAGCTGGAAATATTTTTGGCTTTGTGTGCCATAAGGGCTCTGTCACAATTACCAAATGCTATAGTTGTAGTAGGAAAACAGCCACAATAGATACATAAATGAACGGGCCTGGCTGTAGTGCAAAAAGACTTCATGGACATTAAAATTTTAATTTCATATAATTTAACCTGTCAATTAATATTATTCTTTTGATTTTTTTCCAACCATTAAAAAATGTAACAAGTACCCTTAGCTCATGACCTAGCCTTCAGACCCCTAACCTATATCCATTTCTATAAAGAATTAACAGCTCTCTTTCGCATCTAGAATGGTACTAGTTGTGTACCAAACTTGTGAGAAGTGAGAAAATGGTCATTCAAATAATTTTCTATGTTTTGTGGCTCAGATGAGAAACCTAGGTTAAGAAAGGCTATATGTATGAGTAATACAGCTTTAACTGATCTTTGGAAAAGTTCATAAATCAATAAATCTCAAAGGAAATGGATCATTTAGTACTCTTAATAACAAAATTCTAGAAATTTCTCTTTCAAACATAGTACAGTAATAATACTTACATTAAAATTTTTTCCTGCAAAATATCAACTATGTCTTAAAATGTTTAAATTCATAGCATATTAAAATACATGTATAAATTCAGAAAAATATCTTGAATTACTATTTAAAACAGTTGACTTCAGTTTATAAAACTACTAATCATTCTATGTTGCAGTACAATCCATTTAGGAAAATTTCGAATTTTAATTCAAGGTGCAACAGCCAGAAAATGAACTATCTATACAGGCCAATTCCAACAATTAAAGAATTGAATGATTTGTTTGGCATCTAGAACTTTTAAAAAAAACATATAAAGTGATTAGGTCCTCAATCAGCCCTTCCAAAAACAAACAAACAAAAAAACCATTTAGCCTCTAAGTAACTAAACACTGTTGCTAATGATATAAATGTAGAGCCTGGTAATAAAAAGCCATCTATGGTAAACAGGAGGGAGAGGAAGGTTCTAATAACTCAAACTTGTAGTGGGGAGTAAAGGGCTGTCCTGAACTCCAGACAGGACTTAGAGTGGTTCTTAAATTCTACTGTGTAAAACAATTTGAGATTTTAGCAACTAGGTCTAGGACAGGGACTGGGATTCTGCATTTTTAGTGTACCGACCACATTAAAAAACTATCTTCAATAATTCTTCTCAACAGGTAAAAGTTTGTTATTGACTTCTTCCTAACAACTCAGTGTCTCTCTCCCTGGACTCTTAAGCCCCCGGTATCTTCAACTACCAAAAGCCTCCTACTACTCTACTTTGCTCAGACTTGCTAAATTACTTACCAATCAAAAATTGCTTAATTTCCTTTTTTCCAACATCATAAAATTATGAGTTGGTATTATGCCCCCTGTATGCAGATTGCATAAGTATTTATTATTATGAGTGAATAATAACCTCTCAATCCTCCCTATAGAAGCTTGTTAACAAAATGATCTCAAAATATTCAATGTGGGAAGAGACTTTTTTCCATTTGGTAGCTATTATATAGGAAATAATGCTGTCTGGTAGTCTCCTTGGGTTAACTTTCCCAAACCTCTTACTTTTTTCACAGCCTTTTCTCTTTCCTCAATTTCATAACCAAGAAGTTCTACACCATAGTGCCACCCACCAACTAGTACATATGGATTTGAGGGCTAACAACTCTCAACTCTTTCTAGCCTAGAAAGCCCTCCCAAAATCCAGACTAGCATAAATAAATACCTGTTATTGTTTGGATATTCCATGAATACCTAAAACTGAATTCAATTCTTCTCACAAGCTTATTTTCTTCAACTAATATTCAGTTTATCTACCCACCAGTTACTAAATAGAAAGCTACTTAATCAAATTCTCCTTCCATATCTTCAGCACCTATTTTTAATTAGTTACTGGTTTAATTAACTCTACCTTCTAAATAGTTCTTCATTCCCAGTGTTTCTCTGCCTCAGTCAAAACTTCAGGGTTGGATTCCTACAATAATCTCTTAACTAAATTCCCAGGTCCTCTTCCCCTTCCAATCCATCTTCTACACTGCTATCAAGTTATCTGTTTTTTTTTTTCAGGCAGAAAAGTTTATTAGATCGCCAGCATGGCAGGGATCTGAAGAGACTTCAGCCCCAAGTTATCTTTTTAATATGCAACACTCATCAAATCCCTTTACCTAAATTCTGTTAAGAATAAGTCCCCATTCTGTAGAGCAAGAATAGCAATCTCAAATGCCCACCAGGTAGGTAAGTAACTGAAGTGGGCCAAATCTAAGAAACCAGGGAAGGGTAAGAGCTGGTATGAACTACTGATTTTCAAATACCATGTAGGCCAGAGAAACTGTACATCTATAAACCAGAAAATGAGTGATAACAGGCCTCTGACTAGTCTCCAATCTCTTCTTCCCTTGGCCTTACCTTCAGCTCCACCCTCACCTTGAACCAAATTGTATTACCAAACTGTTACTTGCATAATCATGTCGTCTTGCCATTTCCTTTAGGCAAGAAGGCTTGCCCTCTGTACCCTGGTAGGCTTCATATAAAAACTAGTACCCAACGTCCTCCCAATGTTCAATACCATATATTCAATTAAGAACCACATGTCTCCTCAGCTATTTCTGCCTTTCCTGCTTTATCTCTATGTAGTTTGTGAGTCCTTTAACGCAATGACTTTTTCTTATTCTTTTTGAGTCACAGTTCAGCCTAAATGGTTGCTTGAATAAATGAATGAATAGATATATTAAAATAAAGAATTATTAAGGACTTTTGGCTGTATCTAAAAGGCATTCATAAAGGAATTTGTAAAGATCTAAGACCTAACTTAATGTTAAACAGTATATGCTGTCAAGAGTAATTTTACATATTAAATGCAAACACTGGTTTTTTATTTTAATTTATACTTAAGTTTTAAAAATCCCTTTGGTTCATTTGCTATCATTCTGTTTAGGTTATGAGCTTCAAATGCAAGGTAGTCTCTAAACAGAAGTCAGTTTTGATTAGCTGCTGTTAATTTCTTAATAATTTCTATTCCATTCCAAGAAACCCATGATTTTTTAATAACATTAACTATATGTTTTAGCAAAGCTATGAATTAAGGTTTATTTTCAAAGAATAAAAGCTCCCAAATTAAATTCAGATGAAAGATTGCTTATTCCATATAATAATAAATATATCTCATTTACTTTACCCATAAAACTTACATAAAAGGCCTCCACCAACTGCCTGAAGCACGGTTAAAATTGGGAAGAAGTAAAGTGCTGCATAAATACTTTTAAACCGATCAGACTTCCCTAACCCACATGCAATCTTCTTTACCAGAAGAGGTCGGAGTAGCATCATTAATACCAAGCAGAAAGCATAATAGATAAATACAATGGTATATCTGTAAAATAAAATGAAGAATTTTAACATGAAAAATATGTTTTCAAACCTTTTTATCTTTGACAACATTTTAGACCAAAAAGCCTAAAAGGAAGTATATTAAAAATCTACCCATTGAGTATTCAGATTGGTGAAAGGTTGACCAGACTCCCTTCTACTGATAAGAGTATACACTGGTTCCTGTCTAGAAGGCAGTTTGAAAATATGTATCAAAAATCCTAAAAGTGTCTATACCTTTGATCCAGCAATTTTACTAGTAGAAATTTATCAAAGAGAAACAACCAGGGGTACACACACAAAAAGTTTATGTACAAGGATTTTTATGGTATTATTTATAATAAAGAAAAGATGATAAAAAATAAATATTCAACAATAGGAAATTGTTAAATTTTATAGTACATTCATGTTGGAATACTACACAGCCATTAAAAATCTAATTATTAAAGAAATGTTAATGATAAAAATAACTGTGCCTAATATACTACGTGACAAGAGCAGGTTACAAAATAGCATGTGTATAGCATAACCTTAATATTCTTTGAAAAAAATATACAAATACTTGAAGAAGTGAACCTTAGAAGACAAAATTTTTAGCAGTAGTTATCTCAAGGAAAGGGATTATAGACCATTTTGTTTTGTGTGTGCTTTTCCTATGTTTTTTAATTGTCTTACAAAGTAATTGTTATAATCAGAAAAAAGTTATAGAAAGATTCTCTCTGTATCACCAGACTATAGTTTCTAGTTCTTTATTTTAAATAATGGAGTTCTATGCACATAGTTCTAGGTTTTTTTTTTTTTTCTTCAGGATTTTCAGATCATTTTGACTATCTTACTATTCAAGCCTTCTCCTTTTATAGAGAATCACAGGGAGTGCAGGAGTCATTTCGGATCCCCAACTGTGTGCTTCCTCCCCACATGGCATAATGTGCTCTTTTGATGCTTTTAGGTCCAGTTCTATACTATAGTGCATTGTTATATGTTTGACCTCTTGCATGATGAGTTTTTATGCCTTGTTATGCCACCCCCTACCAACACCAAAACAAAGCAAAATATATCCATTCCCACAAGTGTAGCTCCTTAAAAGCTCTAAAAGGATTATTATCTAAACCAGAAGAAAACCATCATGTATCACCTTTCCTAATGAACTAGGAAACTAGCCTCCATCAGCAGATACCTGTTTTCTACCCCTGCTCTCCACCAGAAGACCTCATTTATCACCCTCCCTCCAGTTCAATCCATGCCCTTTACTTATGGAGATAGGATAAATCTGATAAGCTAAAGCTGAACTTTCCTACAATAGTAGTAACTGCTCACTTTCAATAGCTCATTCCTAAAGATTTAGTAATTTATTTTTTGCAGTAAATTACTAAGGATGGAAGCCTACATGTTTTTCCATGCCTTATCTAATCAATTTCTCCTCAAAATTATAATTATCAGTAAATACCAGAAACTTTTCAATTTGTAAGGAATTAAGATATATATACCAATGGGGAAAATAGGCTCCATTAGTCAATGTAATAAGTGGTTCAAAGGTCTAGTAATTTTGTGCCATTCCTTTTTGTTGACTCTCCAAAGAAAAAAATACAATGACTTCTGGTAGCCCTACAGCCTTCTGAAATGTTTATGCCCAGTCTGGCCATATATTTAAGTTTACAATGGTTAGGTAAAATAAGTAGTGTGTATAAACCCAGTTCTATAAGTTATTATAAAATACCATCATAATTTTTTCAAGTCACTGTTTTGTATAATTAATAAAACAAGGCAGGCTGTTCCACAATGGCTATTGGTAAAGCTGCTTAGAAAATGTTCTAATCAATGAAGTTGTGTAATGATTCTGATTGACTAAAAGTGCTGTGATGGGAAGATGAGGCTACACCTAACTCATATTAAAATAGGCTGTCATGGGTGCAGAATGAGGAGCACCTATTTGCCATTTCTATTTTAATATTACATTTTTTGATGCTCCTACTATAGGCTTTACAGATACTATAATAAACACAGTAAATTTGACTATATGTAAATTAGGCTGATTTTGTTTTAAATAAGATGGCTATACATCTTCTTGAAATATGATCTCTGATTCACTTCTTAAGCCCTCTAAAAAAGACCAGGTTAAGTTTTGCACGTTCCCAAGATAGCATCTGACCAGAGAATAGCTGTTTTTAGAGCTGAGAGTTACATCATGTGTGCATGTGTGTATAGAATGTATTTATATAAAATAATAAATTAAATAATTTAAATGGACTTAAAGGTAGGAAGGGGGAGAAGACTTTTGTATTTCTATATATGAATCTTTTTTTTGAAAATTACCTTTTAACAAATGTGTATGGTTCTGATATTTTACTATTAAGAACCTAATCAAAAAGGACTCATTTTATTGAGCATACTGTGTAACAGAAACTTGCTATAAGAACCTAATCAAAAAGGACTCATTTTATTGAGCATACTGTGTAACAGAAACTTGCTATAAGAACCTAATCAAAAAGGATGAGCATACTGTGTAACAGAAACTTGCTATAACTATGAGAATATAAATACCAGACCTTTTTATTCTATCTTTACCAAGAAAAACACATGAAAAACAAACATCAAAATTTACGGAAATTCTGAAATGAAGTAGCCTGGGATAATATTATATAGAATTTTGGGAATTTGATATTTTTTAAAACAAAATATTCTAATGGAATTCATAAATATTTATTTGGAAAAAGAAAAATAGAAAGAACATTAATCCAAACACTTTAATAACAATGCCAGCTACTATAAAGTGCCTCTTATATGTAAGGCATTGCACATGGTATCTGATATGTGGTGACTCATTTAATCCTCATAATCACCCTATGAGATATTACTGTTCCCATTTGGGAAAACTGAGGTTAGCAATTGGCAGACCCAAAATTCAAAGCCAAGCCTACTTCTGCTCCAAAGCCCAGTCTCTCCTATGTCAGATATTGTGTCTTCGATGCATATAAAAAAGATTTTCCTTAAAACTTCCTGTTTTAGTAACTAAAAGAAACATCTGTGGCTTACTTTAGAGGTGTTTATATATATTTCAACATCAAAACAAAAATATTTTCACTTCTATTATTGTAGGATTATTTCTACTTCCCTCCATTAGACTATACATGCCTTAGCAGAAGAAAACCATTTCTGTATTCTCTCTCCCAGTGCCTAGAAGCCATTCTACAATGCTCCATCTGTTGAAATGGATGAAATCTGTAATTATCCTCAGAATTTTTAAAAAAAAGATCTTAAGTCTAAATACTTACAGTGGGTAAACAGCTTCATGAGTACAGTGCACTGTGGTAATGTAATCTGGACTTGGGTTGTAAAGCATTGTGTACCAGTCAGAAAGCATCAATACTCGACATGAACGGATATAAAGAACACCAACTGGATCACTCACAAGTAAGGTGATAATAGCTGCCATACTACATTCAAATAATGCTGTGATATGTTGGAAAAGTGCACTGGAACTAGAGAAACAAAGAAAAGAGGCACAATCACCAGAGAAATTTCAATGTTTGAAATAAAACTTTTATTTGTTTAAAGAGCTGAGTTCTAAAAAAATTTTAAACTGGAAAATTCTGAAACTAAAACATCTTCTAAATAGATTAGAAAAGCCAACCATAGTGAAAACTATTTGAGAAGAGTTTAAACTTGTTTACCAAAAAGGAGTGGATACTCATCCCAGATACACTGTGCTAATATTAACTAAATGTGTAAGAAGAGCTGAAATAGATCTAACCTATAATATATTGAACAGTTGTTATTAAAGATTTCTTAGTTATCTCTACATTATCTTAAAATATAAAAGTACATATAAGATTATATTTAGCATATATTAGTTATAAGGTAAAATAATATAATAAACATTACGGGCTCACCACCTAACCCAATAACTAGAATATTATCAATAAGTTATATCTACCTCTGTGTTCCTCTCATCCAATACCCTTGCCTCTCCCCTAGGGGTAACCATTATAGTAAATTATTTTTATCAGTTGATTACATTTTCTAGTTTTTAATCCCAATTTTATCTATGCTTCAAAATTACTGTTGAGCTTTTCTTATTATTGATATTGAATGATATCACACTAATGTAAGTCTTTTGGGATTTTTTTGTTTCATTCAAAATTACATTTCTAAGATTCATCCATGTTGTTGCTTATAGCTGAGATTCAATCATTTTCCCTATTGTATAATATTTCACTGTGTGATCTTACCATGATTTGCTGATCTGTTCTTTGTTAAAAAATTAAATTTTTTGCAAATGCCTTCCTCTCAGTTTGTGGGTTGAATTTTCACTTTCTTTGTGATGTCTTTTTATGAACAGATATTCTAAGTTTATTGTAGTTGACTTTAACAATTTTTAAATTTCTGGTTAGCAGTTTTAAGGTTTGTTTTCCTTCCCTACCCCAATATTGAAAAAATATCCTATATATTTTTCTAAAAAATTAAGGTTTTACTTTTCACATTTAAATCTTTAACTCCTCTAGAATAGCTATCTGTGTATAAGGTAGACAGGATTTAACTTAAAAATTTCCCATTTGAATACTCAATTGTCCCAGCAGCGTTTTACTGAATAGTCACTCCTTTCCACACTCTCACCATGCCACTTATGCCATATAAAGTTTCAAATATAGGTGGATGGGTTTTTAGGCTATTTTGTTCCTGGAGTCCATTTATCTATCCTTGAGGCAAGAGAATAATATGATAATCTAATAACCTACATTCTTCTTCAGTAGTCTTGGCTATTTTTGGACCTTTGCTCTTTCACATAAACTTTAGAATCAGCTTGTCAAGTTCCATAATATCATCCAATATAAACTTGATTTATATTGAAACTAAAGATCAGGTTGACACAGAATAACATTTTCAATAGTAGATCTTCCTAACCATGAAAGTGGATATCTCTTACTTGTATACTCTAATGTCCATTTAGTCTTGGCTAAAGAGCTAATATATCTTATCTTTAATCTACCCTCCACAGAATCTAAAATATACATCCAATGATGCTACTTCCCTACACAAAAACCTTCACCAATGAATCATTCCCTCAGCACACACTAAGTGAGCATCTATCATGTGCCAGCTGCTGTGTTAGTCACTGGAGATTCCATGCAGGAAAAAAAAACAGAGATGGCCAGTGCCCTCATGGAGCTTATAGTCAGGGTGGGAGGAATGTTAAATGAGGAAACAAACATAACCATCAATTGTGTTGAATCCTAAAAAAACAAAGCAAAATAATAAACAACAAAACAAAGAAAGTGCTATTAAAACAATAATAAGTGAGACAGATCTACTTTAGATTGGATCAGGCAAGGCCGCTCTGAGCAGGTAGCATTTAAACTGAAATCTGAAGGAAAAGAAGGCCGCTAGGTTGAAGCCAGAGGGAGAAGAGAGTATTTTAGGTAGAGGTAAGAGTTTGGGGAAGAACCTAAAGCAGGAAAGATCCTGAGAACTTAAGAAACTTAAAGGAACTCAAAGAAAGCCAGTATGGCTGTAACGTACTAAGGTAGAATTTGGCTTCCCATTCCCAGTGGAATAAAGTTCATAGCCTAATCACGTTCTGACCTCAACCTACTTTTTTCACTTGTCTTCCATATGCAACCCAGGCTTTGGCCACCCAGACCACTTCCATTCCTGCCCCATCATATCATACCTCTATGCTGTTGTTCATTCTGTTTCCTCTGCCTAAAATTACCTTTCTTTGAAGTCTTTCCAGATCCCACTAAGCGCAATTTATATCTGTATTGTTTGTGACTCCCAGAGCATTTTGTTATCACTACACTTCTAAGACTAACTTAAATTACAATTAATTTGTATTTTTTGTCTTTTCCACAGAGACTATGTCTCGTCCCCTGATCTTCCAAATGTAAAACACAGTGCTCAATAAATGTTTTTTAACTTGTTTGTATAAGCTTTCATAATTAGGTTACAGCTATGTCATTTTTAAGCATCTGCTACACTAAACTAAATTACAAGTATTAAATTAAATTACAAAATAATTTTTCTAGAATAAACAACAGCCTATAATCATAACCAATTTTTTATAGAAAACTGGGATTATAATTGAGAAATAAGAAAATATTTATTCAAGATTATTTAGAGTAAAAGACAAAGGTAGTTCCTTTATTAATTTTCATTATGGAGGAATGCCCTGCCATTAAGTTTTCTTGCCAGAGTGGAAAGGAATCAATGTGTAAAGGAAAAACACACTTACCATGTTAAAAAACAACCAAAGAAATAAGGTGTTCTGAATGATAATTATTCCAATATTGGGCTGTACTGATATATTCATAGAAAATTCTAACCTCTTTTTTCCTGAGTACCATTCAATGAAGAACCAATGTAAAACAAGAGGAAGCATAGCCATAAATCCAAGATACAGCCAATCATAAAGTTCTGGAGACTCTGTGCAAGGCTGACAATATTTCTGTGCATTTGTTCTCTGTCCTCTTGGGCACACCTATAATATATGAAAAAAAATATTTTATATATACCTATTATTATAGAACATTAACATCCCCCCAAAATCATTCATAAGACATCTCCTTTCAGTTTAAAATATCTAAAGCTTTTAGAAATAAAGAGGAAGCATAAGTACAAAGAAAAAAAAAATCTACATTTTACTTACTGTATCTGTTTAATGCTATTAAAAGACTCCTTTCACTAAGTTACTGAAATAGTCGACTAACATTCAATGAAAAACCTACTTATTAACATTATAATTACATCTGTATAATGCGATTAAAAGACTCCTTTTACTAAGTTACTAAAATAGTTGATTAACACACAATGAAAAACCTACTTATTAACATCATAATTACAGAGAAATATTCTGGAGTTGTAATGTTAGCTTAATGTCCAAGTCACTGTACTAAATCATTAACAAAAAGTAATTAGAAATTGTGATAAAATTATAAAATGTTTTCTAAAAAATACTTAGTAATTGTGACTGTCAAGAAATATATAATGTATTATAGACAATCAATATGACAACATAAATAAGCATTTTATTAATACCTCCATGTTTATTTTTTATAAAGTAATGAGTATATTTAAGAAAAAAGATACATGTGAAAATATTTCAAAAGCAAATATTTTAAAAATGAAAAAACATACAAAAGACTTACCCCACATTCTCCATATATTTCAGTTGAACCATTTTTAAATAATAGGGTCTTCCCACAATAAAGTCCAAGGCATGCTGGTTGAATATCGACAGCTTTTTAAAAACAAACGCCAGTATAGTAACATCTTTTGTGATTATAAAAAAAAATACAATAATAGCTGAAGCACTTAGCAGAAATATCTCAACACAGTTTCAATTAAAAAGCGATATGTATTAGGCAAAAGGACTAATTTATTTTATTTTAAAATATAAATTTTGAAATGTATTTTAAAATTTAAATTTCTTCTTTTACATTGTGACACTGCAGAAAGTTATACTGTAACCTTGCTATTAATACTGTTCCTTCTGATAAAGACCTTAACTAGCAAAGCAGGATCCCAAAGCCTAACCTGGTATGTCTTCAGTGGTTCTCATTAGTCATTCCCCTTGATTAGAGGTTCCAGACTTTGTAATTTCATTATAAAGTACAAAAATACATATATTTTTTAAATTAGAGGGTCACCACCTTTTTATTTTGCCTAGTCAGGACATTAAGCACACTTGCATGCATATGCACATATATCTATCATCACCTTAGTCTATAATAGGGAACATTTTAACACCAAAAAAGTAGTAAAGACATATTTTTAGACTAAAGGACAGTCTCTAAAAGCATATAAATTCACCTTTATGAAAAGCTTACTACATTGTCCTAACTTATCATTTTTGTCCAGGACCAGTGAAATTTTATCAAGTGAACCTCTGACCAGTATTTGGGAACCATTACCTTAGAATCAACCTCCTGATCTCAAGGCTTGGGGGAAATTAAAAAGCAGCTCTTCTTTACAGAAAAAAAAAAAAAAAGAGAGAGAGAAAGAAACAAATAAAAACCAAACAAACAAAAGAGTCAGGGACCTATACACTGTCTTTGACCTCACCAACAGAGAGGTTATTGAAGCAGTTTTCATCAGTGACATCTGAATGCCTTCATTCATTTATTCATTCATTCAATAAACATGTGAGTGCCAGATTTCCGCTGGATAGGGTCCACTGAAGATCCACAGAGGACATGTCAGAGTTCTTGCCCTCAAAGAACCTACAGTCTAGTGTTGAATAAATCCAAAATAACTGCGGTCAAAATGTGTAATTATTTGGAAAATAATTACACATTTTATGACCATTCTTGAACAATCATTTCCCAAATTCTTCATGAATTCACATTCCAGAGAGACTGCCTGGTCCACAATACCCTTTCCCCTTTCAAATTCAAGTACACATTTGATTTCTTTCTCTTGCTGCTAAGAAAAATTAGAAATATCATTGCCTAATTAATATTAAGATTAATATTTCCACTTTTATCAAATTTCTGATTTATTTTTTGAAATCCATCATGGACTTCTTTACCTTATTAGGCACTTTTTTTTTTTAACCAATTGTAATCACAATGCCCTAAACTTACACATAAATATGAATCGTATTTCTAATTTTTTGAGGATGGAGGTTAAAGAATTGGAAGCTTCTTCCATATGGATTTTGCATCTAGGAGATGCATGATAAATACATTTGAATTTGAATAATCTAAAGTTTCTCAAAATCCAAGGCCTGAAAACCAATATGATAAACTGAAAACACCAGCTCACTATCGACCAAACGGAACCACCGGTGTCCGTTCAATTTCCCCTTTCATTTCCTTTAGCAAACGATGGCTAAAATTTTAAGACTTTTTTTTTTTTTGCAACGGTCTTTCCCCTTGGTGAAGTGCTCTGTAAACTACTGTTGATGCTGAAGCAGGCAACAATAGTTATGCGGCAATTAGCTTCCGCTTCCTTTACTGTTTTTCTGCAATTACTAACACTTTTAATTTAGAAGTCCACCCTCTCGAATGTCTTTCCTCCACCTGAAACAAAGGGATTGAAGTGACATTTCGAATTAAACAACAAAGGTCTGGCCTTTCCCCAGCACACAGTCGGCCTCCCCTCCGCAGCCTGTCAGGGGTCGAGACCACCCCAAACCCTGGAAGAATCCGGGGCCCGGCCCGAAGGCGGGTGGGGAGCGAGGGGCAAGGATGCGCCGCCACGCGGAGGCCGCCCCACCGGGGGCCGAGCCCAAAGCCCAGAGCCCGCAGGGAAGGAAGAAGCAAAGACTAAGGTAAACGCTGCCGCGACCTCAGCAACCACTCACCCATTGGCTGCTCGAAGGATTCTCTCAAGAGCAGGGAAACTCCGGGACTTGCCGACCCCGCCGCAGCGCCCGGACATCCGGGACCCAGAGGCCTCGGCGGCTCCGCCTCCTGGTAACCGCGGTGACGGCCTTGAAGCCCCGCCCCCACCTCGAGCGTCCCTGGTCTAGGTTCCGAGGCCTCGCCCCTGAAGGTGTCACACGTTCTGCCCTTTTGGCGCGGGGGTCGAGGACGTGAAGCTTGTGTTTTGGAGCAGGGGTCGAGTCCCCAGAGGCAGACTATGGAGAGCGCGCTGGCCGTGCCCGGGCTGCTCCCGCACGACTCGGGGACGCCGGCACTGTCGGTGGTGGACATGCACACGGGCGGCGAGCCCCTGCGCATCGTGCTGGCGGGGTGTCCCGAGGTGGCCGGCCCCACGCTGCTAGCCAAGCGGCGCTACATGCGCCAGCACCTTGACTACGTGCGGCGGCGACTCATATTCGAGCCCCGGGGCCACCGGGACATGTATGGAGCCGTCCTGGTGCCGAGCGAGCTGCCGGACGCGCACCTGGGCGTCCTGTTCCTGCACAACGAGGGCTACAGTTCCATGTGCGGCCACGCCGTGCTGGCCCTGGGCCGCTTCGCGCTCGACTTCGGGTTGGTGCCGGCGCCCCCGGCAGGCGTCGGCGAGGCCCGCGTAAACATCCACTGCCCATGCGGGCTGGTGGCCGCCTTCGTGGAGTGCGAGGGCGGCCGTAGCCGCGGCCCGGTTCGCTTCCACAGCGTGCCGGCCTTCGCGCTGGCCTCAGGTAATGCGCTGGACCCCCTCCTAGCACCAGGAGGGGCCATCCATAACTAACCTCACTAACCATCTCTCATGGGCTGGAATCCTCGCGGCGCAACTAATCCAGCAATCAATAAAAAGGTAATTATAAATCATTGCAAACGTGTGCCAGATCTTAGCCTTGCGAATTTGTGCAGTGCATGCAACCCGATTATCCTGCAGATCTATCCGCCTATGGTCTTGGGAGAGCCGTAAAGAATATAGATGTTTCCCTTACTCATCCGGGCTGTGGTTTCCCCACCGTCGTCATTCCTAGAGATTTTACACTTGGGTAAAGCAAGGTACGCGAAGGTCAAGGAAAGAGCGAAGAACAGCCAATCTACCGGCCTTCCAGGCTTTGCTCAGAAAACGCTTGCTAGATACATTATCCCTGACAAACTACAAAACACGATCTCCTTTACCAAAACTGTAAAAACTGCCTTCCCCACTTCTTTGGGGAAGAATTAAATGAGAGTGAATGAACTAAGCAATTTATAAATCATGAAGATATGGATTCTGCTGCTCTTCTTAAAGAACGAGAACAGACTTACTCCTAGGTTCAAATTCTGCAACAAAGCTGTGTGACCTTAGCCAAATTACGTAACCTATCTGTTCCTTTGTTTCTTCATTTGTTGTGCCATAAATTTTTGTGTGTGTGAGGATTAAATGAGAGTTTGCAATGAACTTAGAATTAAAAAATACATAAAAAATATATTCCTAGAGACGGAAAGACTGCAGAATGTACGGCATTGATAGAGTTTTCTAGGTGTGTAGAGCCTTTAAGAGATTTTGATGGGGTCCTAAGTACAGAGCCTTGTACATCATGCACATCAAGGCATTTCTTTAACCATAATCATTACAAAGAGAGAGTGCCCTCATGGGAATGACTTGGCAAGCTGGCAAATATTCTTCTTCATCTGACTACTCCCTCCAAGCTGCTGAATTCCATCAGTGAGAATGCTTTGTGGCTGGAAGTGAGCTAGGGGCAAATTTAGTCAAGCCAGGAATAGGGTTGTCACCTCTTTTCTTCAAAGACTTCTAGCATGCAAATCGTTCCTTTAGAAAGTATTTGATCTTGATCCTCCCTGAGGAATTGGATTTCGGATTAGCCTGATTATGAATGATACAGTAATACCCCAGGCATTTGTAAGTTTCAGAGCAGCCTCTGGCAGTCTTAAGAGCACAAGAGTTGTTGAAGAATGCCTCTGGGGAAATCAATGCCACTTTCCCCTTTAGGAGAGAATGCAACCACATCCGGATTGGGAGGGCACATGAGGTGGAAGGAAGTTTATGTTTAGGATAGCATCTAAAACACCTTAACAGTTTAACTAGCTTGGTTACCTGATTTCTCCCTAGGCAGTCCCAGCAGCAAATTGGAAGCACTCCAGATTTTGTGGGAAATGACAGCTAGCAGCAGAAACACCAAGAACATCATAGTAGGGGCTTTTTGGGCAGGGGCAGCCAAGCCTGCAAGCACCATAGTACCTGAGAGCATCACTGTGTGACAACATAATAATTAGTGGGCACTAAATGTCACTTTAAGTTGTTAAGAAAGCAAAATCCTAAATTCTCTGTTTTCTTTTTAAAAAAATGCATAAAAGGCAGACTAGTAGTATTCAAGATGACTGCTCTTCCCCTCCTCATCTCAGTGACCTTGTGAGAGATCCATGCCTCAGTGTCATCATCTGTAAAATGAGGATGACAGTAGGATCCACCACAGAGCATTGCTGTAAGGATTTAAATGAGTTCATCTCCACCCTGTCTCACTAAAATGCAAACTACTTTGGCTGGTTCACTGTGTCCCAAGCGCCCAGAACAGTAGGCAGCAGCCAAAGAATATTTGTTGAATGAGTAACTAAATAAATGAAAGTAGGACAAGAACATGCTGACTGGCAAATATGAGTATATGCTTCTCTTGAGAGCTCTGTTCATACATTAGAAATTAAACTTTTGGCTTTAATATTAACATTTTTGTGTCTCTAATCTGTACCAGGTTCTCTACACGTTTTCACATTATTTCTCCCTTTTAGGGAGAAATAGAAATCCCATGTTGCACATGAGGATTCCAAAGCCATATTGAGTGGCAGAAACAGGATCTGAACCCAGACCTATCAGATTGCTTCCCATGTTTAGATTTTTTGTAGTTTAAAGAGATATTTTTTCAGTTTTCTGGAAAACTCATTTATGTATGACACCTCATTCACACATATAACATGTTTTAAAACTTGTGTTTCTTGCCAAACTGAACTAGAGGAAGGGCTAAGGCTGTGTTTTCCTCACCTTTGTGCCTTTTATGTCTTTCACAGTAATTGACATATAGTAGGTGCTTGCTAAATCTTCAGTGAAATAAATCAAATAGAAATTCCAGTGATATGCTTGCATAGAAGAAAAGGAAAACCTTAGATTTGGGGTTGAGGTTTGGATATGGAGGTGGTTTGGATTTTGTCATCACCTTGCCATGGGTTTGATTGAGGTAATTCTGTGAATAAAGTAAGGATAAATTATACAGAACCTACTTCTCAGCACTGTGGTAATTAAGAAGTTAAAGTATGTCAAATATCTGGCACATAGAATGCACCATTTGTGAAACAAATGTCTTAATTTCCATCACTAAAATAGACTATTAATGAACAGAAGTAACTTTAAAGATCATCTAGTCCAAACCCCTCCTTTTAAAGACAAGGAAACTGCAACTCAGAGTGAGGTATACATTTAACTGCCCACCCCAAGAAAACCAGGTTCCAAGATTCTTGAAAGGGTGTGCCAGGAGAGAATTTTAGGCTCTCAATGGTTACTTCTCAAGAGCCTTCTCCCCTGTCCTACCCTGGCCCTGGGATTGGCAACTAATGCCCAGTTAATCTGCATAATCAAGATGAAGATGGTGGGCTGAGCTGAGCCATAAGGATAAGGCTTTCGCCCATATCCTTGCAAGACTCCAGTCTTCAATTCCACCATTCTTCCTGGGCTTGCCACATTCCAACAGTTCCTCATTTCCGTCTACATCCTCATTGTCCTTTAATTAAACCTGCTTTTCATGTTGAACCAGTCTCAGATAAAAGATATTTTTGGTTCAGTTTTACAGTCACAATGTGCCACAAGTTATGTTTTAACCCTTTTAAGTATAAACTTATTCTGTTTTGACCCATCATGTTAGGAGAGGTTCTATGGGCTTGTCTGTAACTGATTGAATATTAGTATCTTTGTATGACTCAGTATGCATACTCAGGATCACAAGAAATATTTTATTTTTCACCTTAATTTCTGAATTTGAAACCCCACTTTGCCCTGTTGGATAACTCAGCCTCATCCCTGCCATGCCTCCTTTCCTGATACATGTGTGAGGAAAGGTTTCTTCAAGACATTGGGGAGAAGAGCCCTTTGGTCTGCAGCTTGCACAGTTTACCAGTGAAGCAGCCTTTGCCCAGTCCATGTGTCCCTGCCCCTCTCCTCCCTCCTCCCTCTGTCACCTCACATAGCTTTCCAGTGGTGCTGTGGGGAAGTTAGCACAGTTCCTCTCTACACCCAAGACCTTCATTCTCCTCTCTTCCTAGTCCACAGGAAATTTCTCCATCAACTGGGGGAAATATTTCTACCTTCATGGCATTCCTTTGCCAACATATCACTTTCTCCTAAGAGCTTGGGCTTCCAGAAAGAGAAACAGAAAGAGCTGCTTTCTCCCTTGTCACATACCGTCCCTAGAGGCGGTGATCATGAAGCCAGCTTGAATGAGGGAGGAAGAAAAGAGGAAAATGTGAGAAGGGATAAAACAGTACAGGGCTTTATTTGTTGTTATTTTCCTTCTTTATTAGAGAACTTGTATATTTACAGAAAAATCATGCAGAATGTACAGAGTTCCCGTATGTGCCGCTTATTATTAACACCTTGCATTAGTGTGGTGCATTTGTTACATTTGATGAAAGCATATTATTAGAGTTGTACTATTAACATAGTACATGGTTTACATTAGGGTTCACTGTGTTGTACAGTTGTATTTTTAAAATTTTATTCTAGTAATTTATATACACCCTAAATTTTCCCTTTTCAGCCAAATTCAAATGCATAATTTAGAGCTGTTAATTATGTTAACAATATTGTGCTATCATCACCTCTATTCGTTACCAATTTTCTATCACCTCAGATAGAAACTTTGTACAATTTAAGCATTAACTCTCCATTACCTACCCCACCCTAGCCCCTGGTGACCCTGGCTCTATGAGTTTGTTTTTTCTCATTATTTCATATCAATGAGATCATGCAGTATTTGTCCCTTTGTGTTCTCTTATTCCACTCAACATAGTCTTCAAGGTTCATCCATGTTGTATCATGTATCAGAACTTCATTCCTTTTTACAGCTGAGTAACGTTCCATTGCATGTATATTCTACATTTTGTTTATCCATTCATCAGTTGGTGTATACTTAGGTTGCTTCAATCTTTTGGCAATTGTGAATAATGCTGCTATAAACATCAGTGTGCACGTAAAATAGTTTTAATATCTCAAAATATCTAGCACCATTCCCTTGGAAATACAGACCAGAATTTCAAACAACTGACCTTCAGGTAAAACTTTGGGTACCTTAGGAACTTAAAATGCTCAAATAAAAATCCTGATGCAAACTGGTATTGTACAGAGCAGTGATTCTATAGTGGATTTATTCAGAGGATTTGTCTTCAGGATACATTAACGAGATGAAAATGGATAAATACTGGTATATAATCTATATAGAAAAATTTGTGTTTTCACTTTATTCTAACAGTACAGTGGAAGAAAACCAATTTGTGGATAAGATCCAGCATCTTTACTATTTTAAGCCATCTATGGTAGCATATGCAGGGACCTACATTTTCCTTCATAGTTTTCACAGGTTGATTTCCCAGTGTTTCCCTCTCCTGCCTCTATGTTTCCTAGAAAAGATCCTCAGAGTACTTTACGAATATGTTTGTATAACTTGGGAAAACGTGGCATTCACATTTCTACAACTTATGCAAACATTATGAAGTTAAAAATAGAGGCACCTGGCTAAAGCGTTATTATTATATTACTTGATGCTTATTCATTTTTTCTCATATATAACTACATTATAATTATCGCACTAAAGAAATGTGATATTGATACAGTGCTATTCTTTAACATATAATCCATTCTAAAGTTTCCTTACTTGTCCGATAACATCTTACAGCTTGTTGGTTTTGTTGTTTGCTTGCTTCTGATTCCAAACTGAATCAGGGGTCGCTTATTTATTATTTGCT
>JAQZBX010024324.1:0-30251 GCA_029593785.1 Cabassous unicinctus
GGGGCCAGGAATGGAACCCAGGAACTCATGTGGGAAGCTGGTGCTCAGCCACTGAGCCACATCAGCTTCCCTGAGTTGGTTTTTTACTTGTTGTTTACTTGTTGTTTGTTTTTGGTTTTTTTCCAGGAGGTACCGGAAACCAAACCAGGACCTCCCACGTGGGAGGCAGGCACTCAATCGCTTGAGCCACATCTACTCCTTGAGTTTCTTCTTGACACCTCCACCTGGATATTTCTCCAAACTCAAAGAAATCAATAAGCAAACTCTCATTTTCTAAACCTAAACCTGCTCTTACCTTTTATTTCTTCTTTGAAAGAATTGACATTGACAAAGTCACTCAAATCCGGAACACCTAGCAGAAGGCCATCACAGATTAAAGACCTTTTACTTAAATTATATTTATTTTATTTGAATTTGCTTGTGCTAATTTTTATTCATTTTATGATACAATGATTTCATATTTGAATTCCTAGAACATGGCAATTGAATTCATCTAGAAAAACACTGATAACCACAAAATTCATCATTTGGAATTAAGTATCTCCACTCTGCGTGAATTTGTGTCTGTGTGTCCACTACTGTGTCTAAATTTCCTGGCACATAGTAGTGCTAAATAAATATTTATTGAATATTTATTGAATGAAATAGGTGATTCTTCAAAGGCTGTATTTTCCACATTTTTTATAAGTAATCTCAGACTATAAGTGTCTTAATTCATCTATTGCTTTATAACAAATTACTCTGCAATTTTGTGACTTAACACAACAACATTTATTATCTTATAGATAATAAATACTTCAGGAATCTGGATGCAGATTAGCTGGGTTCTCTGGTTCTGGGTGTCTGACAAGGCTGCAGTCATCTCAAGGCTTGACTGGGAAGAATCTGTTTCCCAGCTTCCTCACGTGCTTGTTGGCAGGATTCTATTCCTTGCGGGTTGTTGGATTGCGATTTCAGTTTCTTGTGAGTTCTTGGCCAGGGGCCTTCCTCATATTCTTTTTTGTTTTTGTTTGTTTGCTTGCTTGCCACACGAGCCTCTCCATAGAGCAACTCACAACACGACAGCTTGCTTCACAGGGCTAGCAAGCCAGAGGGTAAGAGAAAGTGCAAGAAAAAGAATGTTAACAAGATGAAAGTCACAATTTCTTGTAACCTAATCACCAAAGTGACATCATCACTTTTACCATATTTCATTGCTTAGAAGCAACTCATTGTTTTTAACCCACACTTAAGGCAAAGAAATTACATGAGGGCATAAATACCACGATGTGGGAATCATTGAGGGCCACGTCACAAGCTGCCTGCTGCACCATGCACAGTTTTTCTCCTAGAAAGTAGGAAGCCATTGTGAACAGAAACTCTGGGGCTTTTGACCACAAATGGAGCTATATTTGTACAACTATACAACTCTGAGAGGAAACATGCATTCTTTTTCACCATAATAACTAGAGTAAACAAATAACATTTTCCTTAGGGACAAAGAAGAAACCTTCCTACTCTCTCCACTACATCCAAAATGTCTTCAATAATAGGTATATTTTAAAACCTTGTGGCTCACATCAAGACTTTTCCCTCTTCTTCTCTGCACAGTCCTGCCACCTATATAAAATGGCAATAAGATACTAAACTCTCTTCTCAAATTGGTCTGTCTGATTTTGAGCTGAACTCAAAGGTGATGTCCTACTGTAGATGCAAAGTTCAATATCTGTCTGGCATTAATTTCCTCAGACAAATAACCTATTGACAAACTCATAGGTAAATTTCAATCAATAGTTTCAAGTTCCACATAACCTCAAAGGACATTAAATCTATTCACTTCTGAATTGCTTAGTATCCACAGAAGAAGAAGTAAAATTTAGAAACTTAATTAGATGAATGGTGTAGCTGTGGGAGTCAACTCTCTTACTATTTGTTTAGTAGATTTTGGACACTTCAACTTTGGGAATTACTAGAATCATGTATGGGAATTTGAAGTTTTCAGAGGATTCTGTCTGATCATGTTTGATTAAAACTACTTCGTTAAAAGATTTCATAGGTTTCCATAAATAATTTCTAAAAGCAAAAGCTTTTATGTTAAGCACCTAACTGCGTTTTACTTTTTGTTTTCCATTCATATTCCCAAACCAAAAACTTACCAGAAAATGAGAACAAAGAAGATTTTTGAGTTTTTATTGAAAGAAAGTGAATTCGAGATGGCTATTTGTGAGTTAATTGCCTCTGAGCATTTCTGGAATTTCTGCTTGTGCATTTTCTTACTGCTGACAGGATCCTGAATACTGACAACTGGAATTGTTTCAAGGAAGATCATGCAAATAACTTTGATTCTTTTTTCTAGACCTTTACGTGTGGCAGTATTTGATCCTTTGGTGCACAATTCTTGAGGTAAAATTTATAGAAGATTACTGGCCTTGGATTTGGGGCCTCATCAAGGAATGGGGAGGGATGGGAACTCAAGAGGAGTTCATTATGTTTGTAAAGCATATGTCAAAGAAAGCCTGGTGGAAATGAGGAAAGAAAATTACATGTCTCAGTCTCCAAAATAAGGAAGGAGAGTGAATGCATTAAGATTCAAAGGCTGACTTGACCACAGCCTAGTAGGGCAGCCTTATAATGGGAAGGTTTCTAGTCAGTGAATTATAATCCTATCTCTACTCTCATCCTGCCTTGTAATCTTTGAGCTAGGCTTTCTCATTCACAAAATATGGGCATTGAAGTATGTGGCAGTTTGAGATTATTTATGAATCCCCAAAAGAAAAAGATTATGTTTGTAAACTAATATATTCCTCTGGGTGTGATACTCTTTGATTGTATTAAATTCAAATGTTTTGAGTTTACTTGATAAAATCAATTTAGGGCTTTTGATTCGACCATGTCAGTAGGTCATGACTCAGGTTGAGCCCCTGCCCCCTTAGTGAGCTGAAATAAATGGATACTCACTCAAGAAGACATATGGGAAGAGAGAGAGCTCTGCCATGTTTGAAACTGGGGCCCGGGAGAGAGATGAGCCATTTGCCTGATGGTTTGCAGTGGAAGAGAACAGAGCAGCTGAACAGCTGAGAAGGCCTGGAAAAAAATGCGCCTAATGACAGACACTGATATAGGAAGCCCTGAGATACAAGGCAGAGATCACCCCACCATCTTGATTCAATACATGGCAGCTGACTTTGGTGAGAAAATACCTCTTATGGTACCCTGAGTTGGACTTTCCATGGCCTTGAGACTGTAAGCCTTTACGCAAATAAATGCCGTTTAGAAAAGTCAACAGATTTCTGGTACTTTGCTTCAGCACCCCTTTTGCATACAAAGTGCAATTCAATACAAAGTGCTTGATCTGTACAGGCCACTCCAGCTGTAAAATTCTCTACTCTGAACTGATAAAGGAGACTCAATCAAATTATGAACAAGGTAACATTTCTGGCATATCACCTTCCTACCAGTCTATATTCCTTCCTCTTAGTACATTTCCTCAAGAATTCTCTTCAACTTCCAGTTTTATCTTGGGTGAATATTGTCACACCTGGGGCAGACAAACTTTCTGTTAATTAATGCTATATAGTTGACTAATAATAAAGTTGTTAGCTGATAATAGCTAAATTAATGACCCTTTCCATAAGTAATAGTATTTTAAACATAAATGGATTGCTAAAGACTAAAATATCATAACCCAAAAGACTGAAATTTTAATGATAAAGTGATAGGAAGTAGAGTTAATCTTTTAAGCATAAGTAATCATCTACTCTGCTTACCCATAAAACTGCCCTAGTTGATTTATCTAGAGTGAAAAGTTCAAGGCAGAAGGAATTGGGAGAATGCCATAGTGTGTTTTTTAGTATAGACTTTGAAATTAGACAGACTTGGATTTAAGTCCCTGTTAGCTGTTTGACTTTGGGCAAATTACTAGCATCTGATTTTAAGTTTCTTTGCCTTTAAAATGGATTTAATAAAGCTTATATCATAGAATTATTTTAAGGATTAAAGGAGACAATAGTAAACATGCAACAACTACAAACTATCATAATGATGAGTCTCAGTTTAAAAATCAAATTATCTTATTTTCATTCCTATATGTAGACCCACAAAAGTCTTTGCTCTTTTATAAAATAATTTTATAATATATGATCTCTTACTATAAAATAATGACACTGGTTAAGTCAGTCTGATTATTTCACAGTTATCATTTAAATAATTAATTGATTGAACACTGCTTTACCTTATAAAGTCAAACCAGTCTGCTTTCAATAGATACCTTGCAGCCCCTTATTAATGATGGATGATTTCCTTAAATCTTTAAAATAGCTGTCTTATTTATATAATCTTTAAATTATGGAACTTGATTTAATTGAAATAGAAAAAGAACTAACCCCATACTATGAATCAAATGAGAAATTAATCCAAAACAGAAGATTTTTGAATCTGAACATCTCATTAGCCCTTGGACCCTATATCTTCTGACTACTCAATATTACTATTATAACATTATTTTACTATTTAAATGCTTGTACATTCTATTCAAATGGACAGCTTTTCCTTTTAAAGACCAAACATGGAGGCTCAATGATGCAATAGAGTTCCTTCCACTGATAGGGGCCCAGAGGAAGTTACACAGAGGGTGACCTGCATGTTCAGTATAACACTGCCCTCTTCTCTCCAGCTTTCTATCTGCAAAAATCCTAAAGAATTCCCAAGAGCTAGGATTAAGCCTAACCTTCTGTCCTCCACACTTCCATTACCCAGAGTCAAGTAAAAATACCAAGCTTTGCAATTCCAGGTAAGACTGCCATCCCCCCCTTCTAATTCAACACTGAGTGTAGCCACCACTGCCTGCCTTGGGACTATCAGATCTAACTTCATCATGATTTTTATCATGGCTTATATTCTCATCACAGTAATCCCAGGACTTCCTGGTCATCCCTTTAAAAAAAATTTTTTTTTAGTTCTTATTCCCATGAGAAAATAAGAGTCAGAAGACAACTTTCACAAGTTTTATCACTATACCCACTCACCTATCCACCCATTTTCTCTTTCTTCTCTCTTATTATTATGAGTTAACTGTCCATGTTTCTACCTAAGGTTTACTCTTCTAATTTTCAATAGATATCAGCATCTCTTGCTACTTGAGAACATTACTCCAGCTGATTTCCTCTTCCTCTTGCATTACCAATTTTATTTTGTACAGCAGCTTATTTCCATCACCACACAAAAATATATTTCTTCCATAAAACTAACAAAATTTTTCCCTTACTTCCAGTGAAAGAGCATTTCTCTCCTACCCATTACAGTAAAGAGTTTTCTGTGCCTACTGCCTATAGTTCTTCTCTCCTTGTTTTCTCTTAAATTCACTCCAATAAGGCTTTTACCTCCATCACTCCTCTGAAACTCCTCTGACTCTTGTCATTATCAACATGATTTCTTTATTACTAAAGCCAACAGTCAATTCTCAACTTCCATCCTACTTAACCTACCAGTAGCATTTCACATAGTTGATCATTTTCTCCTTCTTGATGTGTATCTTTATTTGGTTTCTAAAACACCACCCTCACCTGATTTTCTCATAACTCACCAGCTACTTCTTTCAGTCTGTGTACTAGTTTCTCATCAGTTTGTCAGTTCATCAGAGCTCAGTCCTTGGACCTCATCTTTTTTATCTTCATATCCACTTCCTCGGTGATCTCATCCAATCCCAAAGCTTTAAAATATTGCCTTTATGTCAATGACTCTAAGATTTCATTTCCATTGGGTCTTCACCTCTCAACTCCAAAAGCCTGCATCCATTTGTCCCTCAGTGTCTCCACAGGCATGTCTGATAGACATCTCAAAGGTAGCATATCTCAACCAAATTCCCAAACTGATCCTCTCCCCAAATCTTCTATCACAGTCTTCCTCTGTGAACAGCAACTTCATTTTTACCGTTGCTCAAGCCAAAAAACATCTGTCCCCCTTGATTCCTCTCTCACATACAACCAACATGCTGTCCTACTTAGCAACAATCAGCTCTAACAATCCAAATGTAAAAATTCTATCTTCAAAATATATCGAGTCCAGCCACTTCTCACCACCACCATTCTGGCCTGAGACAACATTATGTCTGCCTAGATTATTGCAATAGCTTTCTAACTGTTCTCCCTGCTTTTGTCATTGAACACTTTTTGTGTATTCTCAACACTGCAGCCACAGGTACCCTATGAAAATGTATAGGGCAGACCATATCACTCTTCTGCTCAAAAGTCTCCAGTATCTCCCACCTCACTCAAATAAAGAGCTGTTTTTATTTTATTTTTTATTCAAACTTTATTTCAAATAGGAGCTGTTTTTGCAGTAGCCTATCAAGGCCCTGAAGGACCTAGCTCCCTATTAATTCTTTGATCTCATCTGCTATAAACTTGCCCTTAAAATGCCAGTCCTTCTGGGCACGTTGCTCCTCCTCAGATTTTCCAGGTGTGTTTCCATATCTAGAGCATTTGCACGTGCTTTCCTTATAGCCTGGAATGTTCTTCCCCCAAATATCCACAAGGCTTACTCCATTATCTCCTTATATAGACTTTGTTCAGGTGTTTCCTTCTCAGAAAGGTTTTCCCTGATCACTGTATTTACAAATGGAAATCCCAACTCTGACTCGTTCCTTGCTTTGTGTTTTTCCATTGCACTTTTACCATGTAACATAAGTATTTTAATTATTTTATTAACTGTGTTTCCATATGAAGATAGAAGTTCAAGAGTATAAAGATTCCTTTTTTTTTTTTTTCATTAACTGCTATCTCAGAGAACTAAAACATTGCTTGACAAAAAAAAGTACTGTTGGTAAATGAACAGTGGACTTTATGACCCTGTCTTGCACTTTCTTTTAGACACCATTCTACTAGAGCAAACCTTCATAATGGAAAATAAAAATTCCACCTATACTAGCTAGGAGACCCAAAATAATTGTTAATAAACAGAAACACTCTTGTGTAACACTTCTTGCAACAAAAGAGACTGCATAGCTTGGGAAAACATGGGATATCCAGTAAGAGGTTATTAGGAGGGACTTATAATGGAGTCTTGTGTTAGCTGATTCTGGGAAGGATTCATGGAAGCATGGCTTTTCTCTGGCATGAATGTTGTCAGAAAGAGACAGAAATTCTATTTTTGTATATACTAATTGTTTTTATCTAGGAAGTTGGAGGAATGGAGTAGGGCTAATACAGTACTTGGTAAAGATGCAGCAGTCATGCATATTAGCAGTCACATATATAAGGGGTTGTTAGGCTATTTATGTGGTTTGAAGAGTGAAAAGTGTTCTTGTTTTTGTCTGTAACATGATTATAAACATGATTACATATTTTTGTCCTGCTACATCACAGTCACAGAATAACTTTGTCTAATTTTACTATTCTCTGAAATCATTTGTGCCCAGTAGGAGAACATCATGGTTTAACTATTAAAGCTAGACCAGCTCTCAGCTGACAGCAGTCAGTGTTGTTTTTTTGTTCTTTTTTTTCTTTCTTATACTAGTGACTTAAATAATTTAAAACTGTGACTCACACACTGTATATCTAGAACCCTGGGTGTGCAACTTTGGACTGAGTAAGAGATAAATATGTTAATAATTAATTTAATTAATTTATTTAATTCATTCAATAAATAGATACTAAAAACATTTAAAAATAAATTTGTAAAGAGTGATAGTCACAGACCATAAAGAATTAATGTTTTCCTATAACTCATCTGCTGTGAGGAGAACAAATTCTTGGCAAATTTACTGTTATTGCCCTATCCAGAACCCAAGACAAATGCCACTACTGGTTATCACATTCTTTTTCACTGAGCAATTTAGTTGACGCTAATGGAAATGGAATTTTTATTCAATTATTTACTTTGTAATCAACACTGAAACAAACAAAGATATAAACCTCTTACAACTTCACTCGTTCAAATATTTTCTGAAAACCTACTATGTTCAGGCACTGTTCTTAGTGCTGGAATACAATGATCAACAAGAAAGAGAAGAATCCTATTCTCATGGAACTTTCTAGAATACTTCAGAATCATTCTCAACACAGCCCTTAAGGCATCAGCTAATATTAAATCTAAATTAGCATATGCTATTTATTGAAAGTCTTGTTTCATATGCCTAGAACAAAAATGTCCACAAAATGATGGCTTTTGGGGCAGACATATCACAAGTGGTTGAGCATCTGCTTCCCATGTACAAGATCCTAGGTTCAATCCCTGGTACCTTCTGGGAAAAAAAAAAAAAAGAAAAAAGGATGGCTTTTGCCTTTCTGAATGTTTCAGGTAGAATGTCTACCTTTACTACCTTTTCTGTCTTGGGAATTGGTTCTAGTTTTCAGTCCAAAATTATATTGGAGAAAAGGCTCTATAAAAATAAAGACATGTGCTGTTGCTAACTCCTGACTTCCCACTAGTGATGCAAACAATTATTGAAAATGACCGCCCATTTTCCTGAAGACCAATCAGTAGTTAATTTCATCTCCTAACTCACTTTTTTTTTTTTTTAGGTACCGGAGGCTGGGGATTGAACCCAGGACCTTATATGTGGGAAGCCGGCAGTCAACCACTGAACCACATAGGCTTCCCTGAGTTGGGTTTTTTTTGTTTGTTTTGCCTGTTTGTTTATATTTTTTCAGCAGGCACTGGGAACCAAAACTGGGACCTCCTATGTGGCAGGTGGGATCTGAACTGCTTGAACCACATCCACTCCCCCCTTATTTTTAAATTATATCATTTTCCTGCATGACTCAGTGAAAAAAATGTCCAGTAATCATTTTAAATGACATTTTTTCTAGTTCTTTAGGCACAAAGAAACCGCTGAAGTAATCCTGGTCAGGGCCATAATCTATACAACAGCTCTAAGTACAGAACCAGCCTATGAATTCCTATTTCTTGACTCAATTTCTGGAGTTGGATGACTGACCTATCAATGACCTTGCAGCAATTGTCAAAATGGCAGCATAACACAGAACACTAAAAATCTGCAATTGCCACAAACTGAGACTCACCTCTGCTAAGGCATAAAGTATTCTTATTGTAATAAATCTCCTATTTGATTAGAATAATAAATCCCCTCTTGTTTAAGTGACAGGTTGTTGGAACTGTTACTTTTGCTTTTAACAAGCCGCATGGTATAGAGGAGAAAAAGCTCTCCAAGTACAAAGCTCTGCACTAAGCTCTGGATTTAAAATCTTAGAAGTCAGGCCAAAAATGGGGACAGTATATGAAATGGAACAATTTGCTATACTTGATCTCCACCAATTCCTTTTCCAAATCACTATATAAAAAGGAAGAAATGAGACTCAAAGTGGTTGTTTCTTACTCAAGGACACAGACAATTTCTTGCATGCTCAGCAGCTAGTTATTTCCCCCTTTATTTGTTTATTAAACTCTCCAAAAGCACATTCCCATGGACAGGCCTCAGAAAGTATTTGTATTCATATTTATAGAAAAGGAAGTGTTCAACAATGTAGTAACAGATTTTTGATACCAAATGTCATTTGGTATCAACCCATGGAATTTTAGTGTCTGATATAATGGTTAAAGAAAAAGTTTAAGAATTCTTTTCTTTGAATGTATAAAAAAATAAAGAGAAAAAAATAAGAATCATAAGAGTTGCTGGATTCTGAGGATTTTACTAATCAATGTTTACATGATTATTTCTTTAAATGTTTCAAATATGAACTTGATTTTTAAATGGTGCTCATTATTGTAGGTACACTTGATTCTAATCTAGAGACTAGTCTATTTGGAAAAAAATTTATAATGGAATAAAAAGGTTTGCTCCCTCAATTATACCTAAGTGTCCTGGTTTGCATCTTTTGTGAACCCCAGAAAATTTTGTTCTTAAAGCAAACCCATTCTTGTCCCTGTAAACCTATTTTATGTGGGACCTTTTGGTTAGATTCAGTTAAAGGACATTTTGATTAGATCACTTTTGATTAGATCATTTTAATTAAGGACCTTTGATTAGATTGCTGGTCTCAGGGTGGGTCCTAATCCTCTCACTGGAGTCCTATAAAAATGGAGGAGAGATGAGCAGAGAGCCTCCATTTTACTCTGCCACGTGAGAGAGGACTCCAGGATTGCCTGGAGGCACAGCAAGACAGAGAACTCTGAGAGTTTGAGAGATTGTCCAGAGACTGGAATCACCAGAGCAGCTGAAGCAGAAACAATAAGGAGAGGGGACAGATGAACCATATGCCTGATCACCCATAGCTGAGCTCAGGGAGAACATGAGCCTGGAGGAGAAAGCAGATACTGGCTCCCATTTTGCCTTGCCATGTGGCAGGAGTCCAGGATCGCCAGCAGCCAAACTTTGGTGAGACAACATCTCTGATGATGCCTTGATTTGGACATTTTCACAGCCTCAGAACTGTAAGCTTATACCTTAATAAATTCCCATTATAAAAGCCAACCCTTTTCTGGTATTTTGCATTGGAGGCCTGTAGCAAACTAAAACACCAAGCTACATTGTTTAGATATCAAACTTGTAAATTAAAATACAAGTAAAAATAATTACATCCCCAAACTTAAATGAGAGCGGGGGATAAATGTTGTTTAGCAGAGGAATGGGCAATGAGAAAATAAAAAGCATTAGAATTTTAATTAAAAAATTAAAAATTCTCATATGTTCAGAAAATAGAACACATGTTCAATTTTAGTGTTGTTATAATAAGGATAGCAAACATTATTTAATGCTTATTTTATGCAAAGCTGTGTTCTAAGAGCTTTATATATCTTTATCTAGTCATATAATTAATTTATTTAATCCCCACAACAATCCTACTTTTTCCATATTTTAGAAATTTAAAAAATTGAAGCAAAGACAGGTTAAAAAACTCCCTAAGGTTACACTGAAAGTATGTGGGGAATCATAATTTGATCCTGGAATTTATACTTAACCTCTCAAATTTCTGTCTCTTCTGTTAAAATTGGGAAAATAGGATCTTTCTTGCAGGATTATTGTAAGAATTATAGATAATGTATACCAAGCATAAAGACAATAGCACAGTCTAGCTCTGGCATTAAATAAATGAGGGTATTCAGTACCTGAAAGCCACAATTACTCTGCAACTGCTCCGCCTCCACAGTAAAATTTGGTACAAGGAATCTGAAAATACCTTTCTGAATGAAAGTGCTACATTATTCAATCTCTGTTTGTGTTTTGATTGACAGCACCATATTTAAGAGAGTCCATCATCACACATATGAAAATTAGTCTTTTCTGTCTATGTGGAAAACAAATTGTGGGTTTGTGGGTTATTTTGTTGTTTTCTTAGCTTAGCAACTGTATTGTGCCAGCTTGGTTCAATATATACACAACCTACCAAGGCAAGCATATTTGTTTATCAAGTCAAAAGTATGAAGACTTTTAAATCACTAGGTATTTATTTGTCCAGGACCCTAACCTTCTCCTCACTGAGCCTTGCAGAGTTGCAGTGTGAAGCAATCTTTAAACCCCAGGCCTGCTGGCTGACATGTTCCGGCACCACAGAGGAACCAGCAATAAGACTGCAACAGAGGCTCTGAATTGAAGTGGGTAGATCGACGTTCCAAAGCCCCAAAATACCTTCACAGCATGTGTAGCTGAGTGGGGGCTCTACTGAATTTGTATTCTGGAAAACAAGCTAAAAGTTCAACAGGCATGTATGTTTGTAATGGATTTGGTATTTGCTAATCAATGAGGAGAAATGTTTCTTCCTTTGTAGCAACTTCTCAAACTTTTCTGAAGAACCTGCAGCCAGCCTTAGGAAGCTCTTACAAATCACAAAGGTGGTTAGACTGATAGTCTATTAACTTTACCATTTCTATACCAAGATTAAGATTCAATATCAAAGTATTTAGCTTTTTATATTCATTAAAAGGGAAACATCTACTGTGGGTAGCTGGAATACAGAGCATTAAAAAAAAGAATACTTGTTTTGAAACCACAATGTAAAATAAATTCCTTCCACTGGCAAGTATTCTGTACTTATAAACTACTGATGGAGCATGTCAATTTCCCAGGTTGGCAATAATTGTCAACCCCCTTTATCAGAATATCATTCTTCCTATAGAAAGTATAGGTAAAAGCTGTCTTCCAACCCCAGTCCCCAATGCTATGGATTTATAACATTTTAGTCATGTTATCCAGGGTTAATTACTTCTGAAAATACCTGTTTGCAGACTCATACAGATAATTAGAAAAATACATTAAAAATGAGTCACTTTTGGTATGTAGATTCAGAGCTACTCAATAGACCTATCTGCTTGGTTTATCAGGCTATGTCATTTGATAAGATCCTTTTCCATAATCAGTGCTCTTATCTGTTGAATCCTTCTGACACCAAATACTCATCTGATCCAGAGGAGGTAGCGGCAACGCTGGAACACGCAGTTTCTCTGCCTTGGTTTGCTAAAGTCATTACATCAGCTCTCTTTCTCCATCAATCCACTCTCATAAACCTTTACAGTTCCATATTTAGAGTTTACTTTGCATAGGTTGTAGTTCTCATTTTCTGAGTCCTAACAACATGGAATAAAAATCCCTTAATGTTATTCAGCACATAATCCAAGTCACACTCCTACTTCCAGGAACATCTGATCACATCAATGACTTATGCCTTCTTGCAAAGTTTAATCACAGAAGGTGGCACTTCCTAACCTGACCTTAGCCCCCTGCTCATTTATTCCTTCCTCAGATAGCACCTCAGAGAGCACCCACTACTTTACACATAGCACTCAATAAATATCAATTGGATTAAATTGAGTTTTATCCTTGTCCTTATTTTTGTCTCAGTAAGTTGAGATTATGAATGAATTTCTAGGATTTAAATAAGTTTTAGTTTCAGGCATGAGTGGCTTGGAAATTAGTTGATTGGGTACTTAGTAACAAATTTTGTTTAGTGGAGAAAAAAATTAAATGGGTGAATAGGAGATAAAAATAAAAAGGTGATAGAAAAAAAGCACCCAGTTAAGATAAAACTGACACTGAGGTGAGTCTTGGCAAAGATTTATAAACTCAAGTAAATATAAAATGTATGAAAAATGTTTAGCTTGCATTTGTGTAAAATGTGAAACATCTAAAGTAGATGCAAGATGTTGAGGTACTATGGAGAGACTACTATGGGAAAAAGATAAATTCGGAAAGGGGATTGTTATGAGGTCATAGCTGCAGTCAACATATGTTATGCAGGCACAGTGACACTCTCTCAGGAAGAGATACTTAAAGTTTAAACATTTGTTACCCAATGTAATGGCTAATTTCATGTGACAACTTGGCTAAGTTTTAGTGTCCAGCTGTTTGGTCAAGTGAAACCTGGCTTGATTGCTACTGTGAGGGTCTTTCATGGATATAAATCATTAGTCAGTTGATTGCTTCTATGGCTGATTACATCTACAATCAACAAAGGAGATTTTCTTCAGCAATAAGAGAAGTTTCATCCAATCAGTTAAAGGCCTTAAAGGGAGAATGGATGATTTCAGCAGCCAGCACTTTCTCCTTGGTAATTCATTGAAACTTTCATCCAAGTTCTCAATTTACAGCTTCTCCTGGGGAATTCAACATTGCCATTGAGTTCCAAATTTGCAGCCTGCCCTATGAATGCATACTTGCCAATCCCCATGGTCATGCAAGCCAATTCTTATAATAAATCTCTTAATATTTACATATATATGCTGTTGGTTCTATTTCTCTTGAGAAGAAATTGAAACATTCAACAAGATTTTTTTATTAATGGAGCATGTGATGGTTAGGCTAATGTGTCAACTCGGTCAGGTAATTGTGTCCAGGTGTTTAGTCCAGCAAGCACTGAGCTAATTGTAATACAAAAACATTTATGGACTTCGATCACCAATGAGTTTACTGGGTGGATGGCTGATTACATCTGCATCAATCAAGGAGATTGCCATCAGCAATGGGTGACGCTTTTATCAAATCAGTTGAATACCTTAAAAGGGGAAGTGATTTCAACATTCAGAGAGAATTTCCCAACTTGTCTTTGGACAGCCAACTTCTCCCAGAAACTCATCAAGGATCTTCATTGGACTTCCATAGGAGCCCCTGGTTTGCACCCTGCCTGCAGAACCTGGACTTGTGCATCTCCATGGTCACGTGAGAGACTCTCATAGAATCTCATATTATTGACAGATATCTCCTGTTGATTCTGTTTCCCTAGAGAACCCTGACTTATACAGAGCACATTTGCTTTTTTTTTTATATCAAATGAAAGGTTAATGTTTAGAGCAAAATAGTGGATATTACTTGATAATGTAGCCATATACGTTGACTGCCTTAATCCTGAAGTTTTACTAATTTGTTTTGGGGAAACTAAAGAACTAGTCACCCATCTCTTAGACTGAAAAAAATGCAACAAAACAAAACAAAGCAAAGCTCTGTGAATTTTTACAAACAGCTTGTTAAATGGAATTCAGAGAATAATTTGTGCACATTACTATTATCTTACTACTTATTAATATTATCATCTTACTGGGAGGCAGCTTGGTACAGTTTTTAAAAGCATAGGCTTTGGTGCCAACCTAACTTGGGTCCTAAATCGTTGCTCTGCCATTCACTAGCTGTGTGACTTTGGGAAAGTCATGGCATCAGTCTGGGCCTCAATTGCCTGATCTGTAAAATGAGGATAACACTTACGCCACAAGGTTATTTTGAAAATTAAATGCTGTGATGCATGTAGTGTAACCACTATGTAAGCTGAACCATTAATGACAATAAGCAATGATGGTGATAAAAGTTTCTTTTAAGAGTGTCTGAGATTTAAGCCTATAGAATGACCAGGCCACAAGATGCATATCAGAAAACTTGCTCAAAATGAAGACAAGGCAATGCCTTGGTATACAGGCATTCAGGTACTGCACTCCCAAAGGCACTACCCCCCACACCTTCAGTGACCTACATGAGCATGTGAGAACAGGAGTGGATATTCTAAGGCTTCCAGGTGAATCTTGGAAAGAGCAAAACAGACCTTTACATAAACAATGACCCAGTAACATACGTGAGACCTCTCTCTCTTTCACACACACACATGCATGCGCAATCATATGTGCCTGTGACCAGGCCCTGGCCAGACCTCTCTGCCCAGAGCTCTTAGATCCCAATTCTTGACCTCCATTGAGAAGAACCCAATACAGGGTCTTAGTGGAGGTTGGGAAGGGAGTGGCAGAATGTATGGTAAAAATGTGAGCTCTACTAGAGGCATTCACACTGCAGTTATGGGGGTGTGGATGGGCAAGAGGGTAGGTTGTGCATAGACCCAGCATTTCTGCCACAAAGGGCTCTTCAGATTGTACAATAATATAAAGGAATTTGACTTAAGGGTGGGAATCTTTTCTAGTTAGGTGCTGGTGATGGCCCTAGTCCTAAGGCCAGATTTGGAAATATGACATAACACAAAAAGGAAGGGGCAGAAGAACACTCTAAAAGAGAAGCAGGCAAATCAGACAACTGCTCATAATTTGGAGACAAGCCAGCAAGCCAATGGAAGGCAAGCTGGTAGTAAAACAATAAAATTCGGGCCAGTAAACAAGGAGTAGATAAGGGATATTTAGGTGCCTCTGAAGAATGCCGTGTCCTGCTGCCAATTTCCCTGACTGCTTGGGTTCAAACCCCTATGTAGCTGCTTACTGCATGGACAAATTGCTTAAACTGTAAGTGCCTCAGTTAAATGAAATAGTACAGGTAAAGTGCATGGAAATAATAAACATTCACAATTGGTTTATTCACCAGTTCTCAAAGTTATGTATTGCTCTGTACTGAAGGCAATCCCCTTTCCTGGTTAACTTCCATGGCATGGGAAATCAGTAAAAGCATCACCATATCCCTTCCAAACCTGTATGTCCTAGGGGAACTTCAAGCAGGCCCAAGAGAGTAGTGGAGAAGACCTGGCAGGCCACTGGGGCCCAAAAGGAAACTCTGCTCTTTTTTATCTCCTCCATCTTCCAAGTCAGTAGGCAAAGAACAGTATCCAAAATCATGAAGCCACTCATCTAATAATGCAGCCAGGTGCACAAAAGTGAGTACAAGATGTACAATTAATCATGCACAGTTTTTGCAGAGTTGAATACAGCACTAAGAACTTCCAATAAATCTGGAAATTATATATTAATAGCAGAATATACTAAGGAAATTCTCCATAGAGTCTAACATTTTCATTAAAACACAATGCAAAACACTGTCACTAAATTCTGCTTCTGAAGAAGAATGTTTTCCATAGTATACTGATAAAATTTTTAGAAAGAAGCAAAGGTCTATGTTAAGAAACTAATTAGGGAGTATCAATGTATCCCACATTAAACCTAGAGAAGCACTGTTTCCTGTTTCCTATTTAGGGAACCTGAATTTACCATAAATCACACAAGAAGCTTCTAGAACTCCTACAAGCTATAATGAACCTAAATTAGAAGCACAAGATTTTGAATAATAAACAAGCTTCAGAACAAATGTGATATACAACATAGCAAAAGCCCCTTGGCAACAAAATTAACCACAAAGCACCACATATTTGACTGGGGGACTGCAGTGGCTGTCAGAGCAGCTTGGTGTATAGATCTAAGTCACAGGGTAATTGTGTTTAAGCATAGTCCCCAGACCCACTGTGCACCTAGGAATTGTGGCTGGCACTTCAGATAGCATCTTTAATGATTATTAAAATGAAGATAGGGAGATTAATGATCTCCTTTTTCATTTTTAAAGTACCAAATATGAAAGCAAAGCTACATAACTTCCCTTACCTTTCACACTAAATAACAACCTCTCATTATAATACGCTCCCATAAATCACACAGGATTGCACGGTGGAAACAGCATGGATCTGTCTTTAATTTTGTTTCTGTGTGTGTGTGTGCACACACATGTGTCTGTGTGAAATAGGGCAAATACCTACCTTATAAAGTCCTTTTAAGTAAAAGTGCCTAATGTCATAACTGCTTGATAATATTTTTTTCTCTTCAGAAATAAATGTAGTATCCAAGGCTAACACAATACCTACCACAGACTACTTGTTCAAAAATATTTGTATAAGAAAAGGAGAAAGAGAGAGGATAAAAGCAAAGGGAAGAGTGATCATTAAGATGGTGGAGTGAGCCACTTCAGGGCTCCATCTCCCCACAGAAGTTTTAAACAACAAACAAGCCCAGGCAGAACCCATCTTTCTCAATGATTCAGAATAGTTAAAGGGTTGCTATACCTGGAAAAATATTGAATCAAGAAAAAGGCAACTTAAAAATGATAAGATCTGGTGGTGCCTTGGCTGGCCCCTCCTCCATTCCCTCACCAGCATGGCACAGAGTTGGCCAGTGATGTGAGAGGGACCCTGGTCCCGGTTCTAGAGGGAGAAATGTAAACTTTGTGCACATGCTAGGAGCAAGTATGTCTGTGCTAGTCTTTCTGGAGGCAGCCTGAGGGACTTAACCAGGATACTCCCATGAGTTCACCATCCAAGAACTTGCCCTGCATGTGCAAGGTGGCTCAAAGAACACTCCTACAGAAGGCTGTGGGGAAGCAGTCAAATCACAGCTGCCTGGGGCAAAGGTTTGCTGCCAGTAGGACATACAACACAATGCCCAAGGGAAATGGTGAATAACAGAGCCATGTAAATGGGGGAATTTCTAGGGCCATATGGGCATGCCCAGAATATGATGGATGTACAGAAAAGACCAGGGAAGGCCCTCCACTTGTGCCATGGGCTATTCTCTAACCTTATTACTAAGACAGATAAGCTCTGAAGGAGAGCACTCACAAAGGCCAATCTGCAAAGACTGAGAAAGGTGTCTTTTTCCCTTTTTGGGTTTTTGTTGTTGTTGTTGTTGTTGTTGTTAGCTCCTGGTATTAAAGGAAATCTTTGTCATAATACTATATGAATACAAACTTAAGGAAGAAACAATTCAGTGTCTAAATTTCAGAGATAACACCTTTAAAAATCGAAATTACAAGGTTGAAACAAACAGAAGATTGTACAACATACAGAGAAACTAGAAGTGATAGTTTGTGCAAAGGATCAGGATAAATAATTAGAAACCGTCAATGAGGAAGATCAGAGCTTGGACACACCAGGCAAAGAATTTTTTTAAATGGTCCTAAATATGCTCAAAGAGCTGAAAGAAAACATGGACAAAGAATTAAATGGAATCAGGAAAACAACAGATGAATACAAAAAGAATGTCAATAAAGATATAGAAATCATGAAAAAGAACCAAACAAAATGAAGATGACAGTAACAGAAATGTTTTTAAAAATTCCCTAGAGGGGTTCAACAGAAGATTTGAACTGGCAGAAGAAAGAATCAGTGAACTTAAAGATAAGACCATTGAAATTATTCATTCTGAGGAGCAGAAAGAAAAAATAATGGAAAAAAAGTAAACAGAGCATGAAAGACCTGTGGGACACCAACAAGCATACCAACATATGCATTTTGGGAGTCCCAAAAGGAGAAGAAAGAGAGAAGGGGGAAGAAAATATTGAAAGAAATAATGACTGAAAACTTCCCATATTCAAAAAAAGATATCAATATATACATTGAAGAAGTTCAACAAACTCCACAGAGGATAAACCCAAATAGATCTACATCAAGGCATATCATAATCAAACTGTTGAATACCAAAGATAAAAAGACAATGCTGAAAGCTGCAAGAGAGAAACAATGTGACATGTAAACAGGCACCTCAATAAGACTAAATGCCAGTTTGTCAAAGGAAACTATGGTGGCAAGCAGGCAGTAGGATGACATATTTAAAGAGTTAAAGCAAAAAATTGCCAACTAAGACTTCCATATTCAACAAAACAGCCTTTCAAAAATAAGGGAGAGATTAAGACATTCCCAGGTAAACAAAAGTTGAGGGATTTTCTCACTGCTATACTGGCCCTATAAGAAACACTAAAGGGAGTTCTTCCAGTTGAAAGTAAAGGACACTAGGCAATAGACCAAAGTTGTATGAAGAAATAAAGACCTCTGGTAAAAGTAAATGACAAAGGTAAACATAAATGCCAGTAACATTATAGTTTTCATTTGCTCCTTAGAGGCTTTAAAATGCAAATGCATAAACAGCAATGATAAATCAATAGTTTTGGACTTACAATGTATGAATAGGTAATTTGCAAAAAGAATTACATAAGCATGGGGGCAAAGGGGTATGTGAACATGCTATGTGAATACTATTGAAGTTAAGTTGGTATCAACACAAAAGAGATTTTATATATTTAGGACAGTAAATTTAAGCCTCATGATAACTCCAAAGAAAATATTGGAAATATATGCGCAGAAAGAAATGAGAAGTGTTCACTACAAAAATGGGCAAAGGACTTGAACAGACATTTTTCCAAAGAGGATGACTATATGACCAATGAGCAATTGAAAATATGCTCAATGTCATTGGCCATTGGGGAAATGTAAATCAAAGTCCCAATGACATATCACCTCACACCCACTAGAATGGCTATGGTTAAAAAGAACAGAAAAAAATGCAAATATTCTGTCTGTCCTGATTTTGTGATAATCAGGGTAGGTTAAACATTCGCTATATTAGAAACCATGCATGTGTCCCCAGACCTAGTTTTTCTCCCTAGATCTGATTTTTAGAATGCTGGTATAAACTAAGCTTGATTTATTATATGACTATCCTGTATGGGAAAAGACTGCAACTTTGGGTATCTTTGGTCAACCTTAAGAGATATAGCATGAGGATGGATGTGGCTTGGGTGACTGGAAATCCATCTCCCATATGGAGGGACCTGGGTTCAATCCCTGGGACCTCCTGGTAAAAATTAAAGAAAGAAAAATATAGAAGGCACATGGGCCACCAGTCCCCACATGCAGGTGAGCCGCCAGGCCCCATGAGCCACAAAGCAAGATGACGACATAACAGGAGAGTGACACAAGGGAGAGCCAAGATGAAATGCACCGAAAAACCAGGAACTAAGGTGGAAGGTGGCGCAGGCAGTAGGATGCCTCTCTCCCACATCAGAGGTTCCGAGGATCGAATCCCAATGAAGACAGGATGAGAAGAGAGGGCAGGAAATGGACTCAGAGAGTTGCCCAGTAAATGGACACAGAAAGAGCAAAAATGGGGGGGAGGGGTAAAAAGTGGATAAAGGTAAATAAATAAATAAATAAATCCTTAAAAAAATGTATAGGGAAGGAAGATACTGACTATAGTTAGTAGTAATACTTTGATGATGCTCTTTCATGATTTGTGTGGGATCCCTTTATGATGTTATGCATGTTTGTATTGTGAGTTCAAGATGTTTACTGAACATTTATAGTTTATATATGTTCATGTATGAATGATATACTTCAATAAGTTGTTTAAAAATAAATAAATAAAATTAAATAGAATGACTTGTTTGGAGACCTTGAAAAAAAAAGAACAGAAAATGACACATTATGCCAAGGATGCCAAGAAATAGGAAGCTAAATACATTATTGGTAGGAATGCAAAATGGTACAGCCACTGTGAAAAGCAGATGGCATTTCCTCAGCAAGTTGGTCATGGGACTATCATATGACCTGGCAATCTCACTTTTAAGTATATTGCCGAAAGAACTGAAATCAGGGATTCAGGCAGATATTTGTACACCAATGTTCAAAGCAGCATTGTTCACAGTAGCCAGGTGTTAGAGGCAACCCAGAGGTCCATAAGCAGATGAACAGATAAACAGAATATGGTATATAAAGTTCAGCCCTAGAGACAAGTGAGATTCTGATGTATGCTGCTATATGGATGAAACTCAAAGACATTATGTTGAATAAAAACTCAAACACAGAGGGACAGATAATGTACGAGTCCCCTTGCATAAAATAGCTCAAGTGTGCAAATTCATAAAGGCAGAAAGTAGAATACAGGTTGCCAAGGTTGAGAGGGATGTTGAAATGGGAATTAAGGCAAAAAGGGTGCAGGGTTGCTCTTTGGGGTGATGGGAGAGTTCTGGTAATGGATGGTGGTGAGGATAGTACAGCATTGTGAGTTTGATTAATCCCACTGAATTGTATGTTTGGTAATGGTTAAGATGGGAGAGTTCATATCATATATATGTTTCCCCAGTTTTAGAAAGAGAGAGATTAAAGAGACAACAACTAAAGGCAATACGTGATCCCAGACTAAATCTAATAATGCAGGAAAAAAATGACAACAAAAAGATTATTGGGGCATATGAAAACGATGGAATATAGACTGTAAATTTAGTATCAATGTTAAATTTCTTGAACTTGATAACTGTGTTTAAGGTAATTACATAAGTGAATATCCTTGCTCTTAGGAATTGTACATGGCATTATTAAGTATTCAAGGAGCATCATGTATACAACCTACTCTCAAATGTTTAGACGATAGATAAATATATGGAAAGATGGATAGATAGAATGAAATGGCAAATGTGGCAAAATATTAAAGTTGGTGGGTCTGGGTATTTGGGTGAGGGGTATTTTGGATTTCTCTGTAAGGGTTTTGTATTATTTTTGCAACTATCCTGTAAGACATAAGTTATTTCAAAATAAAAAGTTAAAAATTTTAAAAAGACAGAGAAGAGAGAAATAAGGAAGAAGAAAAGGGAGAGAAAAGGAAAGTAAAGTAAAACTGTCAGGAATGTTTTCAAATCAGGGTTAGTGGAAAGGCCAGCTCTGTGTCTGTTTCACATGGAGTGGAAACACAAAGCGTGTGGATGGGAAGATCATAGCAAACGCCTCGTGGTCTCCTGGTAAGATAGTAAAGATTCAACAGATCTCCTACCTGGTCAGTGGCAGAACTAGAACTGAATTCCAAGAAATCTAGCTCAGAAATTCTTTGAGATACTTAAATGAAAGTTTATGTAGAATCATTATACACTATCTGAACTTATACAGGAGGCTCTCACTAAGTTTATATAATATCAGAGGGTAAGATACCAGATTTCAGTCCTAATTGTTTCCATTAGGCAGTTGTATAAATTGGTTTCAAATCTAAAACACAACTGAACTATTTCTCTCTTCACTTTATTTCCACCATTTTTTCTTTTGTAGTTTAGAAAATTTTCTAAATGCACAGACTTCAGTCTCTTGGGTAGGAGACATTAATACATTTTCTTTAGGTACTTGAATAACAGGCCTTGCATCCTTCTGAGCTTTTTGGTTCACTGCTAACCATAATGTTATCCCAAATCAGCATGTCTCTTTAATGTGCTGAAACTTTAAGGTGACTGATATGGGTTACAGAGTAATAGATTAAAGTGGATATAGAAAAAAATTAGTGTCACAAGTCATTTGCCTCCATTATTCTAATGGCTTTAAAACAATGAAATTATTTTTGATCAAAGCATATTGAAAATTTGTACAGTTTAGAAACCATTTGATTTTCACTTACTCTATATTTTAACATTTAACAATGTGACAGTCTTAAAATGGCACATTGTCATAGTTGAAAAATCACTCTAGAAATTCTGAGGTACTGAACTAAGTGTGGGGTGGACTATATGCAATTATCTTTGGAATTGTAGGGCATGTTGACTCTCAAGGACTTTAGATGACAATATCCTGATCATATGACCCATATAACAATCACATAACTTTTCTTATAATGTAAACTTCTGAAGAAATACATTTCAGTCAAACCAAAAAGTTTACAGCTGATGGTAGATTTATTGACAAAGAATAACATCTTGAATTCTAATTCTTTTGTATTTAGCCAGCCTACATAATTCAAGTCTTTTTATTTTCACATGTCTGTCTATCCCTTCAGAGTGAAACTTGCCAACATACTTTGTTCTTCATGAATTCAAAAGTGAAACTTCCTCAAGATCATTTGGAAGGGGAGAAAATAAGTTCATCTAGGAAGCAGGACCAAGTGATTCAAGTAAAACACAAGGGGGTAAAAAAGGTCTAAATAGAATATAATGGAGAAAAATTAAGATAATAATAAGCATGATGAAAGTGAAAGATGAAATTTGAAAATAATAAACATTAACAAATAAATGTTAGTATGATATATGTTATACGTGTGTGTGTGTGTGTGTATGTATATGGAATCTCCACAAGGGAATTAAAAAACACAGAGTAGAAACAAAGACAAGGCAAAAATTATGAGAACAAACCACTGCTGAGCTACCAGTTGTATGACTTCTGTAAATTATATTGAGCATTTCCTTGAATTCCTACCCCACCGTTATCCACTAAAACATGCAATGGATACCTAAACACTCCTGACAGCTACCCCATTGCATAAATTTGAGAAGCTAGAAGACTACCAGTACATTTGATCTTGGCAAATTGATGACCAGCTGATCCCTTCATGCTTACACTGCCTGGATTCTTCAGCCATCACCCAAGCCCCTCCAGTTACCTTTATTCCCCATACATCCATTCTAACTCTTATAGGAAGTTGTCTTCTGTGACCCAATCTTTCAGTACTCCTACACAATCCCATCTACTATACACTTCAGAACTTGCATTCCATAATTAACTAATTCTCCAACATCTTTCACCTTGTCAATCTTTCATTAAATGTTTTTAACTGCAATTTTTTTGCCCACTTGTAGTAGGCATTATTAATTCCTCACTAACATTTCTTATTTCTTTCTTCTTTTGGAATGTATTTGTATGGATACCCCCTTGAAGTTAGGTATAACCATGCACTTTTCTTGGTCCAATGAAATGTAAGTGGAAGTGACATTTCACTTTGGAGCAGAAGTGTAAAATTGCATATATAAGACTGTTTTTCTTTGAAGCTGAACAAATGTAGGTTAATACTACAAAATGTTAGTATCAGACAAAAAAAGTTATACTAAGTGAAGGAGACCAGACACAGAGTACTACATATTGTATGATTCCATTTATATAAATCATATAAATCAATTTATGAAGATTAAATTAGATTAGTGGTTATGTAGGGCTGGGGAAGGAATGCTAAGGGGTGTAGAGTCTTTCTTTTCAGAGTAATGAAATTGTTCTAAAATTTTTGAGATGATGAATGTATAACATTGTGATTACACTAAAAGCCATTGATTATACACTTTGGATAGATAATATGGTACGTGAATATATCTCAATAAAACTGCTTAATAAATAAATAATTGTGCAAGAATTGCCAGAAATAGCAGCTATGTACAGCAGGGGAAACAGAGAGATTGAGAGGTGAGGAACTTTTTGTTTGTCCGTTTTTTTGTTTATTATTATTATTGAAATAACATAAATGCTCTAATAATGATTGAAGTGATAAATGCACAACTATGTGATTATACCAAATACCATTGATTGTACACTTTGGATGAATTGTATGCTTTATTAATATGTATCAATAAAATTGATTTGTTTTTTAAAAAGAATCACTGTGTCATTCTCTATGCTCTCTTCCTTTGCTGTGGTGCTTGTATAAGATTATCTTGATATGAATATAAAACAAGATGAAAGAGCATGGGAATGATAAGCTAATGCATAGAGGACAGCTGTCTTGGAGAGCTACACAATCTGGAAATGACTTTTCTTTGTGAAAATTTGTTATATAAACCCCTGAGACCTAGATTTAGTTTGTTTTAGCAGCATAAATTAGCCTATCCTGACTAATATACTCCCGAATAACAACACTGTGGTGGTTTGGAACTGTATGTAGCTCCAGAAAATCATGTTCTTAAAGCTAGTCCATTCCTGTGGGTGTAAACCTATTATTAGTAGGGCCTTCTGATTAGGTTACTTCAATTAAGGCATGGCCTAGGGTGGGTCTTAATCCTCTTACTAGAGTCTTTTGTAAACAAGATGAATACAGAGAGAGGAGGATTCCATGGAAGCAAAAAGCTGAAAGCAATGAAATACAGAAGAGAAGAAAGATAACAGAAGACAACGCAATGTGACTTGCCATGTGACAGAGGAGTCCAGGATTGCTGGTAGCCAATCTTCAGGAAGGAAGCATCACCCAGTGATGCCTTGATTTGAGATACAAATCAGTGACTAGATAAGAAAAAAAAATGAAATACTAGAAAAAGAGTGAGTGGATTGATTAATAGGAGATGTAGCATAATGGTACATTGAAGTGAGTGAGTGGTTGGTTAGTTGGATAGTTAGGAAAACCAAGAAACAAGAAACAGAATGAAATCTACATAGGAAACAGTTGCTAAACTCCTTGAGGACAAATAACATATATAATTTGCTTTATATATAGCAGGTTGTCTAAAATCATTATGGAATGAAATACTTTAGCAAACATGAGAAATAGATGGAAGGACATTTAGAGCAAACTTTAATACTGATAATGAACCCTTTATGATGGTAAATGAAAACTTATTTTCTGAGCATATTTTTTAAGTGTTAGTACGGAGGCTAAACCAGGATTGCCATATAAAATACAGAACACCCAGTTGTATTTGAATTTCAAACAACAAATATTTTTTATAGATGTATGTCCCAAATATTATATGAAATATACTTATATTTTTAAAGGTCCTTGTTCATTTGAAATTCCATTTTAAATGGGAGTCATGTATTTTTATTTGTTCAATCTATCAACCCAGGGATAAACCAACTTTTCAAAGTCTGAAAGACAAATACAAACCCAAACATTCTGGTTAAAAGTAAGAAAGAAACTTTAAAAAGTGAAGTTTTTTTCATTCATTGAAGAACCCAAAATTGAAGAACAGAGTAATGAAAGTTCTAAAGTCAAACTCTGACATGAGAGATGCCCTTACCCTTGGTGAATACCAAGTAAATGCTTGTTTTGTATAATTATAATTTTATCTTCCCTAATTCGGTGAATATCACCATGAGTCTACCTTCCTCCCCCATTAACCATCCTCCTAGCAAACACAGCTAAGTTTTTAGCCAAGAGCAATTTAGGACAGGGAGAAATGTATGACTTCAAGGCATATTAAACCCTAAAGCTGCAATAGGCAAACTACCACCCCCTGGACTTTTTGTGTAAATAAAGTTTTATTGGAACATAATCATGTCCATTGATTTAGATATTGTCTATGTCTGCTTTCATGCTATAATGGCAGAGTTGAATGTGACAAAGACCTAATGGCCCACAAACCCTAAATAATTTACTATCTGGCCCTTTATAGAAAAAGTTTGTCAATTACACCTCTAAAGGCTACTTCAAATAGAACAGGCCTAAAACTGAGCCTTCTTTTCAGTAGTTGTAATCAGACTGAAGAGACCCAAGAATTAGATTAGTTAAGCAATGGTTATTAAAAACCATTTTCAGACTGAGGATAGTTTATTTTTCATCATCTTTCTTCAAATGCTATTTTCTCTTATTGTGAATATCTAGCATTTATTCACTGTGTATAACTGTTTTAATTGTGACATTTTAATTTAAAATGTAATCAACTAGATCATGTGCTTTCTCTTCACATCTTCATTTGGTCTTGCATTCACAAGAACCTGCTTGTTACATTTACACTTGAGATACTTTCATTGGGTGGTAATGGCTGACATAGAAATAGGATATATTGTCTTAGCAGAAAATGAGAGGTAAGACTTAAAGGAATTAACTTTGTAAATTCAACATATTTAAGTAACAGCAAGCATCATATTATATGAGAGTTATAATTTATATTTTTATGTCTGAAAAATTATTTATTGTTTACATTTAAATGAAGTTTTTTTACTTTTTAAAAAGCTTATTGTATATATACCATAAAATTTTTCATTTTAAATATTGTTAAGTGTACAATTCAGTGGCATTTATTATACTCACAATGTTGTACAACCACCAGCACCACCATCCATTACCAAAATTTTTCCTCGTTGCAAACAGAAACATTGTATCAAATAAGTAAACAATAACTCTCAATCCCCCTACACCCAGCACCCAGAAACCCCTAGTCTACTTTCTGTCTCTATAAAATTGCCTAATTTAGGTATTTCAGAGTAGTGGGATCATACAACATTTGTCCTTTGGAGTCTGGCTTATTTCATTTGGCATAATATTTTCAAGGGTCATCCACGTTGTAGCATGTATCAAAACTTCATTCCTTTTTATGGCCAAATAACTCATTGTGTGTATATACCCACATATCCTTCATCTGATGATGGACATATGGGTTGTTTCCACCTTTTGGCCATTGTGAATACTACTACTATGAACATTGGCATACAAGTATTTGAATCCCTGATAACAATTCTTGTGGATATATACCTAGGAGTGAAATTGCTGGGTCATACAGTAATTCTATATTTAACTTGAGGAACCAAAAGCTGTCTTCCATAGTGACTGCACCATTTTATATTCCTACTAGCAAAGAATAAGGGGTCCAATTTCCTCACATCCTTGCCAACACTTATTTTTTGAATTTTTTAATATTAGCCATACAAGTGGGTATGACATAATATCTCATTGTGGATTTGATTTGCATTTTCCTCTAATGACTAATGACTATATTTTCATTTTTTAACTGTTTGGTCAGTTTGAACATTTCTGAAAATGTATCCTGGGAAATAAAATTCAGAAAGCTGAAAATAAGATGAAAATTACTCATTTTCTCAAAAAAAAAATTTTTTAAGAAATCTGTTCACTAAAATGCCATATGAAATAAAATCTCTTTTCTACCGCGTACCACAGATATAGAGATTTTTTAAAATTCTTTTATAATAAAAGTGAATTTATTTGTCTTGCATACACTTATCCAGACTTCCTCATTAAAATATGCTGAAGGGTAGAACATTTTAGGTTTTAAATTAACTTCTTTAAGTTCAATAGTTTAATCAACTGAATTATTTTATGAAGACATTAATAGTTTTTGAAAGAAAAATGTATGTTTTTCTTTGTGAATAAGATAAATATAATTCTTTTAAAACACATCAATATAAAGGCTTAATGCCTTACATAAACTATTTTTAAAATTTTAACACTTTTTTAAAGTTTTGAGATGTAATTAACAAGCAATGCAATTCACACATTCAAAATGTTTTTCCTATATTCACAGGATTTTGCAAATGCCACCACAATCTAACTTTAGAACAGTTTTGACTCTCAAAAAAAACTATATCCTTTAGCTCTCACTCCTCCATTCTCCCTATCTAACCCCCAGCCCTAGGCAGCCACTAATCTACCTTCTGCCTCCATAGATTTGCCTATCTTGGACATTTCATGTTAATGCAATAATAGAATATGTAGTTTTGACTGGCTTCTTTCACTTAGCATAACATTTTCAAGTTTCATCCATGCTGTGGCATATTTCAGTACCTCATTTCTTTTTATTGTCAAATAATAGTCCATTGTATGGATATTCTATATTTTATTTTCTCCATTCATCAGTGAATGGACATCTGGGGAGTTTCTACCTTTTGGCTATAATGAATAATGCTGCTATGAACATTCACATACAGGTTTTGCTGTGATCATATTTTCATTTCTATAGTGTAGAAACTTAAAAATGAAATTTGCTAGGTCATATGTGTACTCTATGCTTAACATTTTGAGGAACTGCCAGACTGTTTTACCAATTTTCCATTCTAACCAGCAATGTATGAGGATTTCAATTTCTGCACATCTTTGCCAATACTTGTTATTCTCTATCATTTTTTATTATAGCCATATATCAAATATGAATTGGTATCTCCTTAGGGGTTTTTGTTGTTGTTGTTGTTGTTTGCTTTTTCCCAATGACTTCATCTGTTTACTAGTTATTCATATATCTTCTTTGGAGAAATGTCTATTCAGATCCTGTGCCCATTTTTTATTTGGGTTATTAGATGTTTTTCATTATTGAGTTATAAGAGTTCTATATATTCTGGACGCAAGTCCCTTAGCAGATAGATGATTTGCAAATATTTTCTTCCATTCTGTGTACTGTCTTTTCACTTACTTTATAATATCAATTGCAGCAAAAGTTTTCCTTCATCACTTGTATTTTTGGTGAAATATATCAGAAACTCATGCCTAACCCCAGGTCATGAAGATTTACCACTATGATTTCTCCTCAGTTGTACAGTTTTAGCTCTACAATTTGGTCTATGGTCCATTTTATGTTAATTTTTGCATACGATGTGCGATAGGGGTCCAGCTTCATTCTGCATGTAGATATTCAGTTTTTAGCACTATTCCATTAATCTACATGTCTTTCCTTTTGACAGTACATTGTCTTGATTACTACAGTTTTGTAGTAAGTTTTTAAATCAGGAAATGTGAAGTCTTCCAAATTTATTCTTTTTTAAGATTGTTTTGACTATTCATGGCCTCTTGCATTTTAATAAAAATTTTAGGATCAGATTGGAGTAGAACTTATGCCTTATGAGTGGGGGCTGGGTAGGGAAAGGGAGACCCCATCCTTTCAGTGCACTTACCTATTAGATCTTCTGTACCACATGGTTAGGAAGGAGGAAAAATGGCACTGTGCTTCTTCCGGCATGCAAATGTGGTACCCAGGCTTGGATGTGGGTGAAAAGCAAGCCCCTGTCTTCTTGACTGTTCACAACAGGGATAGTGCTTCTGCAACACAAAACTGGTGGGAAAGGCTGTAAGGAAGTGAGCCATAACTTAGATGCCACAGATTCTCTCTGTTCTTACTGAGTTACATTTTCTTGAACTAATGTTGCTCCATTTTCCATATAAATTTAAGGCAATTTCCAGTCTTTAAATGATTGGGGATTTTTAAAATCATTATCACCAGTTAAATTGTTGCTTTGACAGGGAGACAGTCCATAAAGCACCTTACATTGCTATTTTGGAAGTTCCATTCCTGATTTACATAAACTTTTTAAAATCGCCGTGATAATTATAACATTACTGTGAGTTGAGAAGTAGCAGATATTATTTCCATTTTTCAAATCAGGTGAAACAGGTTAAATACAGAAATAGAAATTTTATGCCTGGAAACAGAACATATATCATGCAACACTTAGTCTATTTTCATGAGTCCAAGTAGCCTCTGTGTTGGAATCAGTCTGGAGAAAAAGTTCAATAAATTTAATTTGCCTTCTAAAATATATGTGACTCTGTGAACCTGTGTCTTTGTTCTGTCATGACAATATTCATGATCCTTGCAAACAAACCCAAACCTAACCAGGTAACAATTTTGTCAAATATCAATAGAGTTTGCCACTTAACTACCTTTAGCAGGTCTCCTCCAAAGTGAAAAACATGCCAGAAACAGATAAATTGATAGCAACTGATTAAAGTGAAAATATAGGTAGATTTTTCTCATGTTGCTTCTAGGATATAAAATTTAAATAAAGCAGTATCATAAAAGCTATAGATGCATACAGATGGACAGCTCATAGGGCAACTTGCCATTTGGATAAAGATACAGTATCAGTCCAAGACAAAATTGTGACATAGATTAATTTTCCTTCTTTTATGCCCTT
>JAQZBX010024325.1:0-30271 GCA_029593785.1 Cabassous unicinctus
GTTCTACAAGCTTTGTTGTAGACTTCTCAGGGCTTTCTATGTATAGGATCATATTGTCTGCAAATAGTGAAATTTTTACTTCTTCCTTTCCAATTTGGAAAACTTTTATATCTTTTTCTTTCCTCAGTGCTTCAGCAAGTACTTCTAACACAATGTTTAATAGCAGTGGTAATAATGGGCATCCTTGTCTTGTTCCTGATCTTAGAGGGAAAGATTTTAGGATTTCACCAAGAAATGTGATGTTAGCTGTGTGTTTTTCATTTATACCCTTTATCATGTTCAGAATGTTTCCTTCTATTACTATCAAATGCAGTACTTTTATCAGGAAAGGGTGCTGAATTTTGTCAAATTCTTGTTCTGCATTTATAGAGATGATCATGTGACTTTTTTCTTTCAATCTGTTTATGTGGTGTATTACTTTGATTGTTTTTCTTATGTTGAACCATCCTTGCATACCTGGGATGAAACCCACTTGGTCATGGTGTATAATTCTTTTGATATGTTGTTGAATGTGATTAGCAAGTATTGTGTTAAGGATTTTCGAACCCAGCTTCCTTAGAGAGATTGGTCTGTAAGTTTCCTTTCTTGTGACATTTTTGCTTGGCTTTAGTATTAGGGTAATATTGGCATCATAGAATGAGTTAGACAATTTTACTTCTACTTCTATTTTTTGGAAGAGCTTAAGCAAATTGGTGTTAGTTCTTTCTGGAATGTTTGGCATAATCCACCTGTAAAGCCATCCGGTCCTGGCCTCTACTTAGTTGGTAGTTTTTTGATGACAGATTCTATCTCTTCACTTTTAATTGGATTGTTGAATTCATCAATTTCTTCTTTCATCAATCTAGGCTGCTTGTGAGTTTCTAGGAATTTGTTCATTTCCTCTAAATTAACATTCTTGTTGGCATATAATTTTTTAAAGTATCCTCTTATGATACTCTTTATTTCTGTGTGGTCAATAGTGATATCCCTTTCCTCATTTCTTATTTTGTGCATTTGCATATGGTCTCTTCTTTATTTTACTGGCTAAGGGTTTGTTAATGTTATTAATGTTCTCAAAGAACCAGCTTTTGGTGTTGTTTATTTTTTCTAGTGCTTTCTTATTTTCTATTTCATTTATTTCTGCTCTAATCTTTGTTATTTCCTTCTTTCTACTTCCTTTGGGGCTAGTTTGTTGTTGCATTTCCAATTTCTCCAGGTATGCACTTAGGTCTTCAATTTTAGTTCTTTCTTCTTTTTTGATATATGCAAAATGCCTATGAATTTTCCTCTCAGTACAACTTTGACTGAATCCCATAGGTTGCTATGTTGTGTTGTCATTTTCATTTGATTCAAGGAAGTTCCTGATTGTTTTTGAGATTTCCTCCTTGGCCCAATGTTTGTCTAAGAGTGTTGTTAACTTTAATATCTTTGTGCCTAATCTGTTTCTCTGGCCCTTACTAATTTCTAATTTCATTCCATTGTGGTCAGAGAAATTACTTTGTATAATCTCAATCACCTCAATATATTTTTAAACACTGTGAAAGCCATCTGGTATGTTATCTGACAAGTTAACTGACCTTAAGATTTACTGGTTCACATCAACATTCACAATCTTTTACCCTAGATGTGAGCTACATCTGATAGTGTTTACCTATTATCGTTATAAATTAACAGAAGCATGAGATCTTTGGAAAATTAGATTCAAATGAGCTGAAAAAAATGAATTAGTTATCCTAGGGTGGTGTAGCTATGATTTGGAGAAACTCCAATTTTTCAATAGGCTGTGGGTTCCCTGAAAGGTCAGTTGTTAGGAACCCACCAAGGAGCTGTGGGACTTGCAAGAGCTTTACTGGTAATCTTGAAGGCTTTCAGAACTCCAGAAGAGGATTATGAAGCTCTCTACTATTTCAAAAGAATAAAACCCTAATTATGCCTAGTGTAGGTGTCAGAAGAAGACTGGCAACCAGGATAAAAATGTCCTCTGCAAGGTTACTTGGCTTAAATGTTTTTGTGAAGAAGACTTGCACATTAGGGTAGGGATGAGGCAAGTTGGAAGAATGGGTGTGGATGAGAAAGATGTTAAAAGGAATTCTATGTGCATAAAGAGTGGAAAACACCCTGTCAGCATCTGTTTCCACCCATTTTTGTTACACATTGTGTTTCTAGGCAATTCTAGGAGGCAAGAAAGACTGCACATGGGGCACCAGCATTAAAACAAGTTTGTATCACCAAAAATTTATTTTACATTCTCTAGAACTGTTGAGGGAATCCTTGGGCAGGCAACTTGTCTAATTCTAACATACTGAGACTCATATCTCTTAGGAAATTAGCATAAGGTTTTTTAGATGTTAATTACTTTTTTATTGAGTATATTGTAAAGTCTTAACTATTGCATCCACAATTTAATAAAGAAGAAATACTTTGTATTTACATCAAGGACATATTTACTCTAGTGACATAAAAGAGACATAGATAAAAGACAAGGACATGATTTAAAAAATATAAACAATGTGTTTTACTGGTCCCATTTTTGCTATTTTGCACTATTCCTCTTAGAGAACTGAGCTTACATTCATGTTAAATCTGATTCATCTTCACACATTTAGAAAAATTAAATGCACCTTCTCATAATTTCTAAGTTATAAAGAAAAGATTGAAAAAATTATGGGAAACAACATTTTAAAACCAAGTAAGACCTGCTCTTACCCTGTAACAGAAAGGTTGAGTTAAAACTGGACTTTCATTGCTCACCTCAAGGAAACACTATCTCAGAGGCAGGCATTTCAGATCTAGGAGCAAGTTTACCACTTCACTGCAGGACCAGATCTTCAAGTGTTTCCAGTCTCAATTGCAAAGTAAGAGAAAATGTCTACAAAACATCTATAAGCTAAAAATCATGACAGAGCTTATTAAAATAAAAATTCTATATCATACTAAATATATATCTTCAGATTTTTACTTTTTTAAAAGTATCATTTTTATTGTAGATAATATTTTAAAATAACATACATTTTTAATATGCTTTATGTCCAATAACTAAGTTTGAAACTTGAGTAAGTTTAAAAATTTTATATTTAACTTGATTCTATTGAAAGTTCAATTACATAGTAATTTACTTAAACTAGTTGTATATGAGATGAGTTTCAGCAAAAAAAAATCCACCACAAAGATAAAGTTAGCCAGCTCAAGAGTGTCCTAATCATAACGCCTTGCTCATATTCTGAGTTTAAAACTTTATGAGTTAACTAATATATATCCAAAATTTTTTACTATATATTTTAAAACAAATTCTTTTTTGTACTTTATAATAAAATTATTTTGGGAAATATAGGGCAAAAAACTTGGCAAAATTTGTTTTGGTAAAAGGAGACAATGAAATAATGAATACAAATGAAACATAAACCAGTGTTTAAAGTTCCTAACTTCTAAACAAACACCCACATTTATTCTGGTACTAAATTGTACTGAATATATTTTGCTGTAAATAAAGAGGACAAACTTCCAATATGGTTTGAGAGCCAGTTAACAGTTTCTAAAAACATGTATAGCCAACTAGGAATTTTTAAAACAATATGTGCTTGCAGTAAAAGACCCCTGCTAAATATCAACTGCATTAAAATGGGTCTTACTGAAGCAGGATGTTCATGATACTAGAAATCTTTTAAAAAGTGAGTACAAAATGGCCACAATAACATTATTATTAATAAATATTACAAGAGATAATTTCTGTACTTTCCACCATAACCACTATCAAACTTTTCAAATTGTACCACCACAACTTGCTTTTCCTTTTATTGAATTTCATTGTTTCACATGTTTCTTAAGGAGAGAATGAATCTTAATATATATTCTATAAGAAATAACAGAATTTAAATGAGTATCTTCACATTATACTACCATGTTTCACCTTTCTTTTTCTCCAAATATACAAAATCAATATACATTTTTCTCAAAAATGAAATAAGATGTAACACAGAAGGTCAACCCATGGAAGTTGGCCAAGTGTTTTGATATCCCAAAGAAATCACACAGGAGTCCAGCATGAGTAGACATGACTTTAATAGTTACTGAACCCAATGATGGCAAGTCAGGAGGTATCATGCCACCTTTTGGGGACTGCAGGTTTATATGGGGAAATATGACAGTGGGAGTGCTCATATAGAGAACAGTGGGCATAGGTAATGGGTATAATGTAAACAAGAACTGTTAATAATAAAGTCAACTATAGCTTACATGCATAAATACAGGTTAGACATCTTGTCAACCATTTTACTGTTATTCCACCTGAGAGGGTTAGGTTTATGGCCAGTTCAACCCCATCCTTCCCAACAATCTACACAGATAACTGGTGGGAGGGGTAAGTGGGCATTCTGTCACCCCACACTCTACCCCAATATCCCAATGATTCTTCACTTTCTATTCTATGTTCTTGTCTTCTAAGGTATTAACTGGGCAGTTAAGGAATTGGAACATTGCATCCAGACTATAATAACAATATAAAAGAAAACAAGGTAATGGGGTAACATATACACAACATTGAACATTAATGCTTGACAGTGAACTACATAATTTGGTGTGGTAACAACCCCATATTACATATTCTTTTTGGGTGTTCCATACAGAAAGGGGCAACCTGATCTAGATTGATAGAAAGATGTTTATGGGGAAAAATAAGGGGCAGTTCAAGATCATCTAAAACTATACAAGTAACATTTCCATAAGTAGATAAAGTATTAGGCAGAGGTCTTATAAGGAGGCTTCCAATACCACATATTTTCCCCTTCTAAATTTTCTTAGTTTTCAACAAATGACATTAAACTCTAGTTTAAGCATAAAGAGAGTCCATATAGACACACATAGGGTCCCAGTGGTAATGGGAAGCCTCAGATTATTAATAAAGATTTTTACTGGCATTTTAAAAATAAACTGTGGTCTCAAAACAATTTTTTGGGTAACTCTCATTTCCCATGGGCTTAAGATTCCCAAGTGAGGCTGCATATGCCAGTGCCATGCCAAATGACTTCATTTTCCCCAGTTTGTATCATTTGAGACATAGACAACATCAGATTATTGTTACTTCCTTTTTGGGGTTGCAGGGTGGCTGGCCCTTTAACTTGTAATCTCAATGCATACATTCGTTATTCTATTAGCATTTTAACTGGAGCAGCAGCCACAGCTGAATTAAAATGGTTAAAGCTGCATAAAACCTCTTCATTTCTTGTTGTAAATATCCCTTATTGCCTTTTATTTGTTCTTTTAAAGGGGCATTCATCTTTTCTATAAAAAGTCTAAATAGTATCCTGGTCCATAACCCATGACCACATGAGGTGACTGGTAAAGGGTGTTCCTTTGTCACTGTCAATTTGGGCTGGCACCCCATATAGGGCACTTACATTTTATAGGCAATGAATAGTAGCCTGCTGGTTACAAGATTCCCATGGCAGTGTCTGTGGCAGTGAAAGAATGCCTTGCCCCCTCTGATAGCAGGAGAAGACCAATGTAATTCACTTGCCCCCATACTACATGAGTCTCTATTTGGCCAACATATCCCATCTGTTGAAGTAATTGTTGCAATCATTGGATGGAGCATGATGGACATTCATGGGTGATGTCCACAAGCTGCTGGAGAGTGACAGGCAGCTGGAACTGCTGGACTAGACACCACAGGTCTGGTAGTCAAGATGTCTGATTTTCCTGTGGAAGCACTCTGTTGCTTCTCAGGTCTTATTGGTATGGCTCTGGATCTTCATGAAGGTATCTGCCTCAAAATTCCCAAGAGGTGTGTTAGAGGAGTGGGCAGGGATGTGATAAACAATTACTTGTTGCTGCTGGCAGACATCCCAGATATCCTTTTACAGATCTCTCCCCAACAGAGGGTAGCTCATGACAGTCCACAGTTCCTGTCTTGTTTCTAGTATCTGCAGCCCACTCCTGGATAAGGATGGCAATCTTCAGAGTGACCAGACCCTACTGAATTAATGCCTTTACTTGCAACAGGGGATGGTATGATGTAAATAGTTGCTTTTCTAAGGGGCTATATCATAATTTGACTGCTTTCCACAATTGTGACTAAAACCAAAGGGGTGTTTTTTAGAAAGTTGCCTTTGCCACAAACCCCACCCAAAGCCAATTATCAGTGCTGGCCACATCCGAATTACAGGGTAAATCAAGGTCTACCCCCATTACTGCTTGAGCCTTTGCTATTACCCTCTTTAATTCTTTATAAGCAGCCTGCTGAGGAATGGTCTTCCCATTCCAATGCATGACCTTTCCTGATTAGCAGATACAATGGTTTTATTATCTGAGCTAAATGGGGGAAGAAAGGTCCCCAGTACCCCAACAATGCCAGAAAGGCCATTAATTGTTTTGGAGTTTGTGCTGTGGGAAAACATTGTACTTCAACAAAACTTAAGAATTTGAGAGAGCAGCAAGGAACTTGTAGCTTGTCCCAATTGTTTGACCATCCCAGGATCTCAAGATAAGATGCCATTGTCTCTGATGTATCTTTTAATTCTGAAAGAGAATTACTGGTTAACATAATATCATTAATATGATGAAGCAGAGTTACAGCAATAGGTTTATTCCACATGACCAGATCATTTGCCACCAGGCCAGGAGAGATTGTTGGGTTATATAGCCTTGGGGAAGCACTGTAAAATCCTTTGTAGGCCTTCCCACTTGATGGTGAATGCAGGCTGGCTTGACTTGCCTAAGGAGATACTAAAGAAAGACTTAACAAGTTCAAAAACAAAGTGATAGTGATGCAACTGGGTTCTAATTTCTAGTAATAAGCTAGTGGATGTTACCTTGTTTAATTCACGATAAACTTTCAGTCACCACCTGTGGCAGTACTCAATGTCCAATCTCTTTACATAGGCAGAGAGCTGTGTCTGTAGCCATAGAGCTACCTCTTCAGTGGAGGTGGGGCAAATCAGACAAATATGAGCCAAAACATCCACCTCTTGATTTCTAGGTTAAGGGATTATTTCTGTGACATATAACATCTTCAAAATAATTAAAACCATGACTAACAAAACTATAGTTTTATCTAATATGCAGAAAGCATTGTTAAATTTCTAGGAATTTTATATAATCTTTAAGTATTTATATGAACATTTTATTTATGCAACTTTGATTATTAGAGTATTAAAAATCCCTTTTAATTTTATGTTTCTAAATATTTTTTCATTCAACTTGTAACATATAAAATGATATCAACCATCTTGTTACTTTACTTTTCACTTTTATACCTTTACCATGATTACATTAATTAAGAGGTATTTTCTTTTAGCAATGCAGGAAACACTATTTTTTCCATTAATTTATGAAAACCTAAGATTGCCAATGGAATCAAGATTATCTTCCAAGGAGGGAGGTTAATAATCCTGTTGCCAAATTTCAATAAATAAAGGAAAAGCCCTTGGAAGCTATGGAAATATCTTTTAAAATATGCAATTACAATTATTCCAAAACTTAGGAGACAATATGCTTTTAAGATTATTCACAGTTTCAATTTATTCAGCTTAGGTGTTATCACCCTAGGTTTATAAAATACCACGTAAATGAATAGGCATTGTATGTATTAAATCTTTAAGATGATGAAAGTTGTAAGTTCATGTCTAATGAAGGGAAGTTAAAAAAATGTAGATCTGCCCTCTTTTAAATGGATAAAGTAAATTTTATTGGTTGCTAAATAAAAGATTATCTTCCCCCTATCATCACTTTAATATGCAGATTGAGGTTGCCACTGACAAGTTTCCTGGTTATGAAGATACTTTTTGTTATTAACATCAATTCAGTTTCTATTTAATAATGGTTTCCTGGAATTACTCTTTAAATATTTCAGCTTAAGCAATGCTTTTACAAACTTCTTATAACTATCCATAACTACATAGATTACAGTTACTTCCTCTCAAGACAAATATCACTTTACAAAACACATTCCCTTACTTAATGCTTTTATAGTACCTTCTATAATTTTCTATATCCATTCATTTTTCCAAAAGGAAAAACCTATACCCCATTATCCTCCCCTATTGTTGACCCTTACCATTGATATAGTACATTTCACCATTGCTGCAAAAATATTACAATACTACTGCTAAATCTAGTCTATAGGTTATATTAGTTGTATTTCCCCATATATCAGCATATTCTTAAGGTGGTTATGGATAGTATCTGCCTTCAGTTTCAACAATCACCATCTGGAAGGCCCCAACAAACCTGGGAACATTCTGAGGGGATTAGAAAAAGGCAAGAACCAGAAACAGTGGGCCATCAGGCAGGTCATAATACACGCCCACAGGTTTTTTAGACTATATGCATATTTTCCCCTCTGACATCTACAAGCCACATCAGGAACATAATTCACTGACCCAAATGCCACCTCCAATTATTGTAACAGCAAGAAAAATGTTACAATAATCCCTTAAAGAAATTTAATAGATTCTTCTTCATTAAACACTTCTCTGTTTCTTGTACTATTTTATATGATCCAGAGTTCCAAAAAGTAGATTTGGGAGTATTTTTTGTCAGCTTAATCTTTGTGGACTAAGTGGCATAACTGTTTAAGTGGCATAACTGTTTGTTCTTTTAATTTAAAGGTTTTGGCCCATATTTTTTAGGTACAAAATCTGGGAATATCCTGTGAAGTGTGTGTGTATGCACACACAAGCATTAAGAGAGAGAGTGGAAGAAAGAATTAGAACTGTCATCTTTACTTACCCATCATCTACTCCTGATGACCAAATCCCAGGGGGCAAGAACTGGGCTTGTGGCCTGGTTTATCCATAGTGCCCAGCCCATCACCTGGTACAGATTTGGTTCTCAAATGTTTGTCAAATGAATGAAGATATGTGTATCTAGATAGTTTGACTGTCTGCCATACAGAGTGACTCACATCACTGTTTTCCGACTCTTTGATTGCTAATTTGGTCTCTTTTGAAAGGGTGTTTATGAGAGAATATTCCTTAATGCTTGAGCCTATTGCCATGTGCTCTGTAATAAAATTATCATACACTAGACAGGTGGGGTAGCAGTGTATCTCTATTTTAAGGATATCAGACACTTTTGTTGCTGTTTTGGGATGGAAGCAATGACCTGATCCTCTAGGCCCACTCTCTGGCTCCATTTTTAGCCTTGGCATTGGCTTTAGGCCCTGGAGGCAGCAGAGTCACATGTTCTATAACCATGTTAGTCCTCTTCACTTTTTGAAAGGCTGTTCTGGCCTCCAGCCATGGGGACCTCTTTCTGGTTCCCTGGACACTGTTTGGACTGGTGTTAGTTGATGGCAGTTAAAGAAACCAGTTCAGGTGGAGGTTTGGGTCAGAAGCTAATGAAGGAACAGCAACCACACAATATCAAAAATGATTCTGCAAAGCAACGGCATCAAATAGTAAATAGGGGGGCCAAGGGAGCAGGTGGAGGCTGTAGGAAGCATGATGATTGCCGAAGCTCTTGTCTCCAGCCCTGATGTTACTCATGAGGAGCTCTCTGTTGCCATCTCCCTCAAACAAATGAACTGATGTTCATAAAGTCAGCTGAAACTTTCTATTGAGCATTATGTATTAATAGAAGCCAGCTTTGGGAAGCTCTGCATTCTGGCTGGCACCCAAATGTACCAACCAGACAGATTGCTCACCTCTTATTCATTCTCATTCTTTATCTTAACTGATGCTGCCCTATCTGCCTTGACCTACCTCTCCTGTCTTCTACATGAGATGAAATTTTAGGGGGCTTACATTCCTGTTCATTTTCCACTGTATCCTTGAGTGGTGAACTGTTTAGATTTGTACTCAGTGCTGCCAAACACAGAGTCCATAATATCAGAGGATTGATCTCCACCACAGAGGATTCAGTGGCTTTGTTGGCTGGTGCCATCAGGGCAGTTTTCTCAAGGACTTTATGATGTATTTAAATCCAAGGAGAAATAATTGTGGCTCTTTGTCTCCTTACAATATGCTGGCACTTTATAAGAACAACCATAACTTTACACAGTATTTAACAGGATCTCTCAAAGAAACTAAAGGAGAACTGGGAGTTGTTTCAGGCTTTCAAACATCACAAGCAGAGCACCATAAGAGTGCTAGAGAACCACATGAAGGGAAATTTGATGGACATCAGCAGGCCCTTCATAGCTCCAGAGGTTACCACAGCCCTTCTTCTGAGTGCCAGTATCCTGTTAGGTACAACTGAGTATGCAGAATCCTTTGGAGGGTTCCATGTCAAATATAAACAAGGGCCTGATAAGAGGGACAAACTGTCAGTTGTGTAGAGGGATGGAGAGACCAGCAAAATTCTATAAAACAGTGTTCTCTAACTTTGTACTTTGTACAAATAAAAAGTGGTTTAATTGTACTGTGCATGATGGAAGGCAAAGGAGATGAGCCCATGCACTCTGGCCTCTCTGTGCCCCACCTGGGCCTACAGCAAACATAGGGAATTAAGCAGTGCCAAGCCCTAACCCCTCCACTTCACAGGAGTATGCTAGGGCATAATTGTGAGACACACCAATAGAGGCCTCCTGTGTCTGTTTCCTGGTTGGGCTTATTGCCCTAACAGTTTCCTTCTGCCCTTTGGAAGTGTGATTCTGCCCACAAAGGTCACAGGGATCTCCCTCCAGTGCAGGTCCTCTTTTCCTTGGTATTTGTTCAAGGAAGTCAGGGTAGAGGACTTTTGCAGAGTCTAACCAAAAGTATCAACTAACAGACATGGATCTCAGTCATAAGATCCCAGGAGAAATCAGTTTGGACTGGCAAAATCTTAAAATTTCATGAATGTTCTGTGCAGCCACATGGTATCCCTCCAATCCAAGTCTTCCTGGATGAAGGAGTCTCTCCTTCTGGAGGTGACTGATGGCCCAGGCTCTTTCCCTCATATGGCCCTGCTGTCTTAGCACAAGCCTCCCCAAGTTGCTTTCAGAAGTGAAACTTCACAGTGGGAATGGTCCTTCTCTACAGTTGAATATGCCACCTTTTATTTCATAAAACCACATGAAAAATAAGTGTTGGAGAGTTTGTGCAGGAATAGGAACTCATTCACTGCTTTTAGCAATGTAAAATGGTGCATCCACTGTGGAGGACAGTTTGACTATTCCTTAGAAAATTAACTATAGAATGACTATATGATTTGGTGACCCCATTACTGGCTATATACCCATAATAATTGAAAGCATGGATTCAAACAGATATTTGCACACTGATATTCATAGCAGCATTGTTTGAGGCATGTTTGTATTTTCAGTCCACTGTTGAGACCTAATACTCAGAAAAGTATTCCTTTCAAAATATTATTGCTCATTTACAATGTACCTGATCACTAAAGAGCTATGATGAAGATATACAACAAAGTGAGTGTTTCTTTAATGCCTGCTAATATAGCATCCATCCTGCAACCCAACAATCAAGGAGCAAGTTCAAATTTCAAGTCTTATTATATAAGAAATAATTTCATCAGGCTATAGCTGCCAAAGTTAGTGATTTCTCTGATGGATCTGGGCAAAGTTAATTGAAGACTTTCTGGAAAGAATTCACCATTCCAGATCCCATTAATATTTGCACACCAATGTTCATAATGGCATTATTCACAACTGCCAAAAGATGGAAGCAACCCTAGTGTCCATCAACCAATGAGTGGATAAGTAAAATGTGATATAAACATTCAAGGAAATAATATTCATCCATAAAAGGTAATGAATTCATCATCCATGTGACAACATGAATTAACATTGAAGATATTATGTTGTGTGTAATAAGCCAGACACAAAAGGACAAATATTGTAGTATCTCAGGTTTAAAATTAATTAGAATAAAGAATCTAGAGTATCCATTAACAGGACAATGTGAATTTGGAATGATAACTGATTTTACTGACCAACTTGATTTGCTTAGGCTTCTATTTATCCAGGGAGTTATAAAGAAAAAACAGAGGTTAATTGAAGCAAGTTGACATACCAATAAAACTTTGTGGTGGTGAGAAATACCCTTTCCCTAGCCTGAGAGGAAGAACTGTAATGAAGTGTTTAAGCTGACACCAGTAAGGCCCACTGATCTTCACCATATAGTCACAACATTGTATCAACATCCTGTTTCTTTATTAACATGCACTCTACTGAAATAGTTTATTAGCTCTAGAAGGTTTACTGTAGACTTTTTGGGACTTTCTAGTTGTAGGATCTTATCATCTGCAAATAATAGAAGTTTTACTTCTTCCTTTCTGTATGCATTAGGGAAATGGGTATCTAATTTGCTTTTTTTGTAATATCTTTATCTGGCTTTGGTATTAGAGTGATATTGGCTTCATAGGATGAGTTTTTTGGCATTCTTTCTTGTTCAGTTTTTTGGAAGAGCTTTGAAGAGCTTGAGTAAGATTGGTATTAAATCTTCTTTAAATGCTTTGTAGAACTCACCTGTGAAACCATCTGATACTGGGCTCATCACATAACATACAAAACTGTGTGGAAGAGAGTGTAGACTACAATGTGAACTATGGCCCATGCTCAGTGGCAATGCCTCAGGATACATTTATCAATTGCAAAGAATGCACCACACTAATGAAGGATGTTTATGTGGGAGGGTGTAGGAGGTGTGAGGAATGAGGCATTTGGGAATCCCTATATTTTTTGTGTAACATTTATGTAATTTAAATATCTTATAAAAAATAAACATAATTATATATATAAAAATAGATTCTTGGCTGGCAGTTTTTCCCTTGAAGTATCTTAAATATATCATACCACTCTATTCTTGCCACCATGGATTTTGTTGAGAAATTGGCACTAAATCTTAGGTATCCCTTATATGTTACTCATCACTTTTATCTTGCTGCTCTCAGAATTATCTCTTTGTGTTTGGCATTTGCTGTTCTGATTGGTATGTGTCTCAGAGTTGGTTCTTTTCAGATTTATTTAAATTGTAGTACTCTGTTCTCTTTGGACATGGATATCTATGTCCTTCAATAGGGTTGGAACATTTTCAATCACTTTCTTCAAATATTTGTTCTGCTCCATTTTCCTTCTCTTCTCCTTCTGAGACTCCTCTTACACATATGTTTGCATGTTTCTTGCTGTCATTTAGTTCCCTGAGACCCTGTTCAAATTTTTTATTCTTTTCTTCATCTGTTCTTTTGTATGTTTGATTTCAGAGGCCATGTCTTCAAGCTCACTGATCCTTCTTTCTGCCTTTTCAAATCTGCTGTTATATTCATCCAGTGTACTATAATTTCATTTATTGCACCTTTCATTCTCATAAGATTGGCTGTTTTTCTATGTGTGCTTTCAAATTCTTCTTTGTACTCACTCAATGTCTTCTTAATACGCTTAATTTCTTTAGGCATCTCATTGAATTTATTAAGGAGATTTGTTTGAAAATTTATGATTAACTGTCTCAAATCCTTTATGTCATCTGGAGGCTTAACTTGTTTCTTTAACTGGGCCATATCTTCCTGTTTCTTGGTATGGATTGTAATTTTTTGTTGGTTTCTTGGCATCTGGTTTACTAAATGTATTTGTTCTGGGTGTAGTTTCCCTCTTTGGTTTAGGGCTTTATTGCCCTTTCTCCCTTGTTTTTTGTGTAGTAGGAGAATAGGGTATATTTGGTGCTGTAAGTTGTGGAGGCTGAAGCTGCCTGCATTGCTCCATGGACTGATGAAGCTTCTCTCACCTTTTTCATTTGCCAGGGATATGGAAAGGTCCACAGCTTTGTGTAATAATCCAAGTCATGTAGGTCAAGACCATCTGTAGTAGCCTGGAGAGACTGATGAAGATTCACACCGCTTACTTCCCAGACTGAGGTGGCAAAGGAGCTGCAGGTGTGGGAAGCAATCTATGCTATGTGGGTCCAAAATGACTGCAATGCCCAGGTAGACTGATGTAGCACTGGCAACCTCCCTGCCATGGTGTGGATGGGCCCTCTGGTGTGCACAACAATCTATTTTGTGTGGACTGAATGCACCTGCACTTGCCCTGAGAGACTGAGAAAATACTGTCACTTCTTCTCTTTATGGGGTGTTAACAGAACTACCACACGCAGGAGTTCAGTCCATGTAGGCAGAAAGTGACCGCCATTGCCTTTAGTGTCTGAGGAAATACCAGCTCCCTCCTATCCTATTGAGTGGTGGGGATAGATCAACAGGTGCCCAACAGTTCAGTACCTGTACCTGTGATTGTTGGGAGACACTGAGGAAACACCAGCCCATCCTAACCCTTTGCGGGTGTGATAGGCTAATGTGTCAAGGAAGTTGTTTGGTCAAGGAAGCAGTGGGATACTTGTAATACAAGGACATTTATGGCCTGTAGTCATCCATGAGTTTATTGCACATATGGCTGGTTACATCTCCAATCAACCAAGGAGACTGCCATCAGCAATATATGATGATTTATCCAATCAGTTGAATGCCTTAAAATGGAAAGTGATTTCAGCATTCAGAGAGAATCTTCCAGCTCAGCATTGGACAGCCAACATCTCCTGGGAACTCATCAAGGACCTTCATCAGAGCCCCTGGTTTCCTGCCTGCCTGAGGAATTTGGACTTGTGCATCCCTACAGTCATGTGAGAGAATTTTTTAAATCTTAACTATTTCCAGATATTTCCTGTTGATTTTGTTTCCCTAGAGTATCCTGGATAATACAAGGGGTGAAGGTGGATCCACAGGTACCCAGCAGTCCAGACCATGCAGGCCAAAAGTTCCTGCCATTGTCCAGAAAGGCTGAGGAAACACAGCTCCTTTCCTATTCTATTGGGGTTCAGGGATGGAGCCCCAGGTGTCCAACTATTCAGTCTGTGCAGGTCACAATTGCCTGCAGTTAACTTGAGAGGCTGGCACAGGTCCCCTCAGCTTCTACCCTGCCAGAGGAGGATCTGGAGCCTAGGCTAGGGCTGCAGTCTGATCTTGGTGGAAAGAAGTCTGACCATAAAGTCACTGTGATTTTCAATGAACCCCACTTCCCATCATTCCAGGGGCAGAATTAAAATGGTAGCTACCAGTATCTTTCAAACTTGGAGCTTCAAAATTTAGCTATTCCTAGGCATATACAGCCAGTGAAATATGCCAACCATTAGCTGAATTTGGTGGCTAACAGCCTCTTCATTCCTTGTGTTTGGGAAATGAAGCTTCCAACTCCAACCACAGAATAGCTTCTGAGGTGGCTTGTGCTGCCAGAGTAGAATGGACACTGACCTCCATGACTTGTCCTGTATTTTCCTAGTAAGGCTGGTGCATATATCCCCAGCTTCCTCCCTGCTGGAGGTGGGGCTGGGAGTTAGGCTACAGCTACAATCTGATCTGAGTGGAAAGAATCTTGTCCATATCTTCACTGTGAATTTCAGTCAGCCTTGTTTCCTTTCAGGCCAGGGGTGGAGTTAAAATGGAGGCTACCAGCCTTTTTCTGACTTGGAGAGGTTCAAACTTTAACTGTTATTAGGATTATACTTTAGACAGCCAAATGTAGTCATCAGAAGCTGAAGTTGGTGCCCAACCATCTCCTCCCTCCCCCCTGTTTTTGGGAAATGGATCTTCCAACTCCAAAGACAGAAAACCTCCTGAGATGACTTGCACCAGCAGTGGTGTATGGGCAGAGATCTCCACAGCATGGAATGCTTTACTCAGAAACCTTCTCTGCAGATGGGCAATCTACTTCCAGTGTTTCACAGATGTTGCAAGATGTTCTTTTGGTCTTCTGGGACCCGCAAACAGGTACTTTAGGTTGCTCTTTGTGATTACTAACTGCACTGTAAGACAAATGACTCTTGGAGATCCTTACACAGCCACCACCTTGCCCCTCTCCTTGTTCACTAATTCTTTTAACTCTTAATGAGAATCTTCTCAATACTAAGCTCTAGGCTGCTTCCTGACAGTAAAACATCAATCTGAACTTTGCCTTAAAGTGGGTGGTTTGATGGATGAAGCACAGAATTAAAGAAGCAAATGCAGCACATTGGTGTGTGTTATGATGAGACAGGTTTGGAGGAGAGACATTCACCTGACATTGGGTTCTGGCAGATTCCCTGAGGAAGTACCACTAAATTAAGGCCTTGGGATCATGAAGGTATCACCCAGATGCTTCAGGAGTTGGAAAGAGTATGTGCAGTGTCACAGAGGAAAGAAAAATCATGACCTCCTTAGAGAATGAGTGAAGTCTACTGTGCCTGCAGAGGAGAATGTGAGTAGATGGAGTTGTGAAGGATGAGGGAGCAGAGATGTTTAGAGATGAGGACACAGTGCATTGTAGGACACATGTAGGTTCAAGATGGCTGTTTCACACATGACAGTAGATTAAAAAATGGATGAATATAGCCAAGGTGATATTATTACTTTTCCCATATTGGCAGTGCTGGGAGTCTCAATTTCCTTCTTTATGCAACCCAACGTTGCTCTAGCCATCCACAAGCACCTAGCTGATCCTGAGTCTGTGTATATGTACTTAGGGGACCTGAAAATGTTCAGGAGAAAAGAAATATTACTACTGTGTGGGTCATTTCATAATAATAAAAGGATCAACACCAGGAAGATATAACAATTGTAAATATATGCACTTTTAAAACCTAATACTCAATTTAATACCTAAAGTAAAAAAAAAAAAAATTGATAGCTATCTCAGGGATACTCCTGTAAAGAAGAAGAAGAAAGGTTATTGTCTCTTGATCTCCCGCAAATCTATTCATTCCATTGTGTTGTCAAGTTCACAGCATTTACTCTTAATGTTTTAATCATATATTTACTACTTTGGCTCACCAAATCATGTTCTCCTCCTGAATGTATGGCCTATACAAGTTAATTTACAATGAATGTTTTGGAGTGAATGAATAGATGAATGACTGAAAGTATAGATGGCACACCAGTGGTAAGTTTTTCCAAAGACCTTCAGTGACATTTCCCAAAGTGAATTCCTTAATATATTAATAGGAATTCAGTTGGAGTTCAATACTCAAACTTTATATTCTCTGTTCCTTTCTTGGATATTCACAATACCAATTATTGTGTTTAAATCCATTTCCCCATGTTCATAAGTTAATGAATATCTTGAGGAACTGCTCCTTAGAACACTGTTTAGAATATGCTGACCTCTAGGGTGAGATTGTTCTGTGGGGTTGTAGGCAGATGAGCTGAAGAAACAGATCATGTTTAGCCTGTGAAATTTTTGTTCTAAAATGCTGAGAAATATGAATTTTATTGTAAGCTACAAAAGCCATTGAGTGGTTTTAAATAAGATACATTTTGAACTTTATAAATGTCCAAGCAGGAGTGTAGAATATAAATTTGAGGGAGGCCAGGTTAGAGCTAGAAAAAATATGTGGAAGTTTGTGGCAATGATCCAGGCTATTAGTGATGAAATACTGTACTAATCCTACGGTGAGAGGAATGGGGAGGCAGGGTGAAATTGAGAAAATATGTTCGTTAAGTAGTATCAATGCATATTTGTGACTAATTATATCAAAGAATGATAGAGTGGTAAGTATCAAGGATACCTTCCAGGTTTTGGCTTAGAGAATTGAGCAGGAGGTGGTGAAAATCATCCTGAAATGGTAAAGGTGGCAGAACTGTGGGATCATCTTTAGTTTGAAGTAACTATGAGAAGCCAGTCAGAAATTCATATGTAGGACTCAGGAGAGATAGCTGGGCTTAATGTGAAAAGTTGAATGTGATTGATTTAAAACCATAGGTTTGCATGTGGTCACTTAAATAGAATATGTTGAATAAGAAGGAAAATAGGAAGAAGATTGAACCTTGGGGAACATCAATATGTAAGGGTTAAAAAAGAAAGAGAACACTGAGATGTAACAAAGAGAAAAATAAGAGGGATACCCACCAGGAAAATATGAGGAAGCCAAGATAGCAGAAGTGGAAGAATATAATCAAATCTATAAACAATTCTGCAAAATCATGAAGGAAAGATCAAGAATGATAAAGAAAGTAAAGTGGCTATTACATATGAGAAATTGAATGTAATTTGAATACCTATAGGAGAGTGGTTTCAGTGGAGTGTTTGGTTAGAGTTCAATAGGTTCCAGATCACAGGGGGTGAAATATAGATGAATAAGAGGGGAAAGAGACAGCATATGACTGTTTTAAGAAACTTTGCTCTGAAATGAGAACAAGTGGAGGGAAGTACGTAGGATGGTGTCAGCCTTCAGGGAAGTTGTTATCTTAGTGTTGGATGAAACCAATAAAGAGAGGAGAATATGCTTATGTGCCAAGGGGAAGCCAGAGAGAGGGAAAGGGTGACATCTAAGCAAATTGACAAGGATGTTGAGGCAGGACCAGAAGTGACATAGTGAAAGTCCACTGCAGTAATCCTAACAATATTTTCTTACTCTCGACTATTGTCCATCTTCTGGAACATTACCCTAAAACATATTATTTAGGACAGATTCAATAAATTGGATAGGGTTCACTTCTTACCTGTTTATGTATTCCCTAGCACAGTAGTCTAGACATACATAGGTGTTCCTCCAATTATTTGATTCATTAAGTCATTCCTCAGTTCTAAATCAGCAATGCTGTAATGCTTACAGAGCATAAATTAGAAGATAATGATCCCCTTCAGAATGTAGCCTGAATTTGCTCTCTAGCTTCATGTCCTGCTGGTTCAACCACAACTAGCCTCTCCAGCCAGCCTCATCCTGCTGCTTCTGCCCAATTCCCACCCCATCACAAAATTATCCCACAGCAGTCTTTCCGTATTGAGATTTTTTTTGAATGAATCCAAACAAATCATGTCTAAACACAGCTCCATGTCATCTGCCTTTTGACTAAATCTCAATAAATACATCAAGAAAATGACAATAAGTACATCGAGTAAATGACAAGTGCAAAACTAAAACCAGATCAATCCAAATTACTTTGAAAGAGCTAAAATCCAGGCCGATTTCTTGCTGTAGTTGAGGATGGGCAGCAGTCAGTAGCTATGAAAAATGAATCAAACCATTAGGCTCCTGAAGTTTGCAGTTGAAACATTTGGGCCATGATGGTCACCAGGGAAAACCTGGGACTTCAACTCTAGCTTCACTAATATTTCCCTGATATATTCATTTTCATTTCTTAGCTCACTGAGCTTCCTCTCAGTGGACAGAGCTTTCAGCCCCATTTTGTGAGCTTTCTCCTCATAGAATCTAATCTGATTGAATAGAAGGAATTGATATTTTCCAATTGTTTGTCCATGTCTTCAGCCACTTTCTTGTAGAGATTGTGCTGCTGATATGTAAAGTTTAGGTTTCTCTATACTTTGCGAAGATTTTTCTCTATTTCTGAGCAGTAAGATTCCTCCTCAGTTGAATTTCTCTCAAGTTGCAGAACATGTGTTTTTGCTTTGTTTTAAGATACTGGTGGCTGAGGATTGAACACAGGGTCTCATATGTGGGAAGACAGCATTCTACCATTGAGCCACATTGGCTCCGTGAGTTTTTTCTTCATTTGTTTTGCTTGTTGTTTGTTTGTTTGTTTGTTTTGGAGGCACTGAGAGCTGAACCCAGGAACTCCCATGTGGGAAGCAGGCATCCAACTGCTTGAGTCAAATCTGTTCCCCAAATGTCTTTGATGAACTTCAGAAATTATTTGAAGTTTCATCTGAAACTTGTCAATCACATTTTCCAGGTGAGAATTTAAGAACTGTAGAAGTACTTGCTCACACTGCAGACTTTTTATGTACCCAGTAATTATTTCAGACATTTGATTTTCATCACATACTTCCTTGAATGATTCTTGCTTTTGTTCTTTGACCCTTTTAGATGAAAGATTTAAGTTCACAATATTAATGTTTGCTCAGTTCAACTGATGATTGATAGACTATGTTTTCACCATTTTCTGATTTCCTCTTTTTGTCTAATTTCATGTTGTTCTCATAAATGTAATTTTCTCTTAAGTGAGCAGACAAATTTATGATCTTCAGCACAGTTTCAGTGAGAGATGTTATATGACTCTCTTTGTTTCCCCACAGCCTTTTTCATTCTTGCATTGGAATATTGAAGCATTTTTATCTGTTCCTTCATTTCTTGCTCCCGTTATTTCCATTCCATAGTTTCTTGGGTGATCACTTTTACATTTTCCTGAAGATGAATATTTTCATTCACATCATCTGTTATTTTCTTCTGAAGTTGTTCTCCATTCATCTGAAATGCTCTTAAGATCTTTTTTTTTTGCATCAGTATGTGTAATTGGAGGGATTCTAATGCCTTGTGGAATGACTGAGTCTTTTCTTGAAAACAAGGCATCATCATTCAATGAGATGAAAATTTTGAGCACTGGCTTTTCATTTTCCAGAAGGTCTTCTATATCCTTGAGAAAGGAGCTATTCAGAGTTTTGTTGAGTGCTGCCAAACACAGAGTCTGTAATATCAGAGGACCAACATCAAAACCTTTTTTTTTATGGATGTTAGCATTGTTATGACAGGGGAGAGTCATGTGACCCAGGGGGTGGGGAGGAAGGAACAGAAAGGATCAAAGGGGGTGTTTAATGGTCAAGGGAAATGTTCTTCATTGCCTTGCAGTGATGGACACAAGACATGGTAAATACCATAATAAATCATTGAAATCTTCAGAGGACCAACATCCACCACAGAGGACTCAAAAGCTGCATTGGCTCTTGTCATCAGGGCAGCATTCTCACAGACTTTATGATATTTTTCAACACAGGCAGACATTATTTTGGCTATCTCTTTTTGCCTCCTTACTGTATAATGGCACTTTACTATAATAAGAAGCATAACAATAGACACCAAGAGGTCCCAATGACACCAATGGAGAACTGGGAGATACCTAGGATTTCCAACATCACCAACAAAGCACCACAAAGCTTCTCTAACACCACTTGGAGAGACACTTTGGGGCCTTCAGTAGTCCCTCCATGGCTCCAGATGTCACCACAGCTCTGCTTCCGAATTCCATTATCCTTTTAGCCACATCTAACTCTGCAGAATCCTGTGGAGGGTTCTGTCAAAAAAATAAAACAAGTGCTTGGTGTCAGTACACACAGTCAGTTGGCTGAAAGATGGGGAGATGAGCAAGGTTCTATAAAACAGGATTCTCAAACTTTGATCTTTGTACAAATAGAAGCTTCTGTTGATTTTACTGTGCATTAATGAAAGGTGAATTGCCTTATGGCAGGCAAAGGAGAGCAGCCCATGCATTGTAGTGTCTCTGTGCCCCACCTAGGCCTACAGCAAACCTAGAGGATTAAACAGTGCCATGTACTCACCCTCCCCCAAACAGGAGCATGCCAGCATGTAATGGTGGGTCACACACCAATACAGGACCCCTGTGCCCACATACTTAGGTAGAATTATTCCCCATACTCTTTCCTTCTGCATGCCTTTGGGAAGAATGATACTGACTACAGAGGTTACAGGGAAATCCCTCCCTTGCAGGTTCCTCTTTACTTAAGGCAAGCAGGGGCAGAGGACTTTTGTAGGGTCTCATCAAAGTATCAACTAACAGACCTGGGTGTTAATCATAAAATCTTTGGAGAAATCCCTTGGGACTGGCAAAGCCTCAAAATTTCATGGATTTCCGTGGAGCCATTTGGTACCTCCCTAATCCATGTCTTCATAGATGAGGCTGTATCACCTTCTGGGGGTTACTTATGACCCAATCACCTTTCCTCTTGTGACCCTAATCCATTCTTAAGGATGTGGAACTCTCTGATTGAATTAGGTTCTGTTGGGGGTCTTTGACTGAATTTCTTCAGTGAGGTGTGACCCAGGGTGTGTCCTGGTCATCTTGCTGGAGTCCTTTATAAAGAGAGGACTAAAAGCAGCAGACACACAGAGAAAAAGCTGCAGAGATAGGGACACACAGAAAAAGGTTGCAGAGACAGAGAAACCCTGAGAGGCAGAGGGAGAGGTCCTGGAGGCCAAAGGCTGGAATCAGGAGAGCACAAAGGCTTGGAAAAAAGACACTGAGGGGCTCTAAGAAAAGAGACTGGAAGAGATGGGAGATGAGCCCTATGCCTTGATCACCCTCAGCTGAACTCAGGGAGTAAGTAAGCCTGGAGGAGAAGGCAGAGACCCAGAGTTGCAGAGTTGGGACTGTAAGATTTAACATAACAAATACCCAGTATAAAAGCCAACCAATTTCTAGAATATTGCTCCTAGCAGCATTTAGCAAACTAAAAGAAGGGGCAGCTTTTAAAGAGTTTTCTGGAGTTGTCTAGGATGAACAGACTTTGGTGTAACAAGTTTACTCTAGCCACTGTATTGGGAATGAACCAAATGGTGCCAGGGTTGGACTGGGAGCACTGTCTACATGATCAGCTCTAGTTTAAGTCTTGACAGCATAATCAGCTCTAGATTAAACTTCAACTGCCTGATCAGCACTAGTTTAAACCCTGCCTGCAGGTTTGCATCAAGTTTCAGTCCTTTCTGCATGGTCAGTAATAATTTGTGCCCCATGTGCAGTCTCAACTCTAGTTTAAACCATGCTTCCATGCTCAGATCAAGTTTCAGTCTTGCCTGTATGCTCAGTTCTAGACAAACCTTTCCTGCATACTCAGATTAAGTTTGTCCCACCACCATGTATAGCTCTAGCTTAAGTCTTGCCATAAGTCCAAATCTAGTTTGTCTCACCTGCACTCTTTTTTTTAGGTGGTACCAGGAATTTAAGCTTGGACCTTGTACATGAGAAGCAGGGGCTCAACCACTGAGTGATACCTGCTCACCCTACCTGCAATACTCTAGATTAAACCCTGCCTGCATCATCAGAGCAAGTTTCAGTCTCACCTGCATGGTCATTTCTAATTTAATACCTTCCTGAAGGCTGATATCAAGATTCAGCACCCCTCTAATAAAAATATTCTTCTCTAGATTAAGCCTGACCTGTATGCCCAGCTCTAGTTTATGTCCTGGCTCCATACCCAGCACAAGGTTGAGCCCCACCTGCATGCTGAGCTCCAAATAAATACTGCTACATGTTGAACTCTAGATTAAGCCCTGTATGCACACTCATCTCTAGTTTACATCATGTCCATATGCCCAGTTCTAGTTTATGCCCTGCCTACACATTTAGCTCTAGTTTAAGGCTGGCACAAGTGAGTGATGCAGGCACAGGAACATAACAGTTGGTCCATTTGGTTAAAAATGAGAACTTTACTGGGGGAACAGGAAAAGCCACTCTCCTGCTGTGGGTTGTGATGTGCAGATGTGAGTACTGGAAGCCCTTTGCTCATCTTGAGAGAAGACAGCCCATGAAAGAAACTGACATATTTTGGTTGAGAAAAACAGAGAATCACAGAGAAATGGAATGCAAACTTTGATCAAGCTGCATTTACTCATGTTTTTGTTACAGGAATAGTAAATATTTTATTGTCTAAGTAGCTGTGAGTTGATATTTATATTACTTGCTGTCTAATACATTGTCAACACAGGTTTCATCTCCATCTTACTTCTACCTTCATAAATGTGCAGGAGACCACATTTTTATAAACATCAGTATAATATTCTGATTAAAATTTTTCTTTAAAATTGAACCTGATATCTGTCTGTGTGTCCCCAAGCTCTCCTACCTAGACAACTATTTAGCCATGAGCAAAGATCTCCAGATCACAGAACAAGATATTTTTGTGGAACTGGGAACCTGATTCTGACTCCACCTTTCCCACAATTTTCTTCTGGGACTCACAGTTTCTCTGATGTCTCCTTGCCATTGAAAAGAACACAATTATTTCTCATCTGGCCACCACAGAGAACTGGAATGAGAAGCTTGCCTGGAAGAAATGCTGAGATGTACAGATGCCTGTAAAAATATTACATGTAATATTATTTCTACTTGTTTAAGTGTGCTCTCTCCTCTCCTTCTCTCCCATGGGCCAATGAACCTGAAAATAATAATTACTATATTTCCAAAATCTTGTACCCCCTGCAGAACTTGAGAAATAACTAGCAATTGTGACCTCCAGAATGGAAAGTTAAATGAACTTCAAATAAATGAAGACTCATGTTGTCCATTTAAGAAAGGGGATTGGCACAAATGCAGCAACCTCACTAGGTGGGATTTGTAGTCTTGTGCAGGGCTCTCTGGTTGGGGGACTGTGTCAGTGTTTTCAACATATTCCTGTCTGGTGTGGTATGTGGGCATGGAACAGCTGGTCCTCAGGCACCTCTCACAGGTTCTCAGGGCAGTAGTCATGTGGCTCATTGTCATGGAATTCAGAGCTATAAAATTTCATCTGAGTATCACCTGTATCATCACAGTATCATCCTGTAAATTATCACAGCATAATTTACAGGTGATGCTGATCACAGCATCAGTTTAGAAGGGCACTCACTAACTCACTCTCAATGGATGGATGATTGGGGACAGGATCCTGCATGAGTGGTCTGTGCTGGGGGTGCATGGAGCAATAACCTTGGGGACATCGATCTGGAGGGAGCTAGATGGCAACGTGGAAAGAACCATGCTGCTAGCTTGTCTCTTCTTTGCTGTGTTTCTTCTGCTATGATTTCCCATTCTCTGTCTATATTGATTCTGTCTCCCAATGCTATCTCTTTTACTTCCTTCATCTTTCTTCCTTCTGCTTTCTGGTGTGGTTCTTACATACCACCTTTTTACATTAGTCCACAACTTCAAGGGTATCAATTTCGATTCTATCTCTTCTGTTTTCTTCTTTGTTATTATTATTAACTTTTTCCTTTCAGCCCTTTCTTTACTCTTTCTCTTTTCATCATTCTGACCTTCTAAATCATTGTATACATATTTTCTGCTATTTGGTTTTCCAGTCAATTGTAGGTACTCTACTTTTTTTCCTATTACTCTACACTACATACATGATTTAAATATTCATTACACTTAATCTTATATGGCTCCTCTTCTAACTTTTATTAATATTACTATTATCCTTCTTGCATTCTCATATTTTTTAATTCCTCTGGCCCTAATCACTTGCCTTCAAAGGAACATAGAAAGAAGCAAGGAAATAAAAAAGAGAAGAACAAACTGTCAAAGAGAAAACAACACACACAAAAAACCCAGCTAAATAAAACTCTAGAGCAGAGAGAGAAGCTAATGAACTGAATAAAACCAACAAGATAAAATGATGACTAGAGGACAACAAATTATTACAAAGCACACTGAGAAACAGGAAGACATGGACCAGTCCAATGAACAAACTAAAAACCTGGAAGAGATGCATAGCATTGGACAGCTAGTCAAAGCTTTCCAAACAAATATCATGAACCAACTAAATGAAGTGAAGGAAGAGATTAAGGATATTAAGAAGACAATAGGAGAACATACAGAGGAAATTGAAAACATACATAGAAAGATAAAGGATATGATGGTAATCAATGGCACAACTCAAGAAATAAAAAAGATGCTGGATTCACATAGCAGCAGCTTTGAACAGGCAGAAAAAAGAATTACTGATGTGGAAGACAATACATCTGAAATCAAACAGATAGTAGAATAGACAGATAAAAAGATAGAAAAAATCCAGCACGAGCTCCAGGATTTAACTGAAAACACAAAAGGCTCAAACATATGCATTATAGGCATCCCATAAGGAGAACAAGAGACGAGAAAGGGAACAGAAGGAGTGTTGAAGGAAATAATAGCTGAAAACTTCCCAACCCCATTGAGAAAGATGGATGTACATGTCCAGGAAGCACAGTGCACCCCAAAGAGTGTAAAACCCAACATGCCAACTCCAAGACATATACTTGTCAAAATATCCAATGCTCAAGACAAAGAGAAAATATTCAAGGCAGCAAGAGAAAAGAGAACCTTCACATTGAAGATAAGCACAATAAGATTAAGTACTGATTTTTCACTTGAAACCATGGAGGCAAGAAGACAATGGTATGACATAATCAAAGTACTAAAAGAAAAATATTTCCAGCCATAAATTCTCTTAATAGCAAAACTGGCATTCAAAAATGATGGAGAGTTCAAAATATTCACAGATAAACAGAAATTAAGATAATATGTCCATAAGAAACCTGCACTTCATGACATACTAAAGGAAGTTCTACAAGTTGAAAGGAAAAAACAGGGGAGAGAGAGGTGGAGGAGAGTATAAGAAAAACCATAAAGACAAAAAGAGAAATAAAAACAACATATGACATAGAATATCCAATGAAAATATGACTGATGTAAGAAATTCTTTGTGAGTAATAACACTGAATGTTAATGGATTAAACTCACTGGTCAAGAGACACAGATTAGCAGAATGGATGAGGAAATATGATCCATCTATATGCTGTCTACAAGAAACACACCTTCAACCCATGGATTCAAGGAGGCTGAAAGTGAATGGCTGGAAAACAATTTTATAAGCAAGCAGTAGCCAAAAAGGTACATGAGTAGCCATCTTAATAGCAGACAAAATAAACTTTAAATGCAAAACTATTGTATGTTGCAAAGATGGACACTATATATTAGTAAAAGGGGTAATATTTCAAGAAGAGAGAAAAATCATAAATAATTATGCACATAATTGGGTGCCTCAAAATACATGAGACAAACCCTGGAAACACTAAGTTGACAAATAAATGCCTCCACAATTATAGTGGGGGAATTTAATACACCATTATCACCATTACAACATCTAGACAGAGAATCAATAAAGAAACAAAGACACTGAATAATACATTAGAGGACATGCACCTAATAGACATAGACAGAACACTACACACAAATAAAGCAGGATTTACATTCTTCTCCAGTGCACATGGATCATAATCCAAGATAGACCATATGCTAGGTCACAGAACAGCTCTCAATGAATTCAGAAAGACTGAGATTATACAAAGGAATTTCTCCATCCACAATGGAATGAAATTGGAAATCATTAAGAGCCAGAGAAACAGATTAAGCACAAAGATATGGAAGTTAAACAACACACTCTTAGACAAACAGTGGGACAAGGAGGAAATCTCAAAAGAAATCAGTAACTACCTTCAATCTAATGAAAATGACAACACAATATATCAAAACCTATGGGATGCAGCCAAATCTGTCATGAAAGGGAAGTTCATAATCATAAATACATATATTAAAATAAAAGAAAGAGCTAAAATTGAAGACCTAAATACACACTTGGAGGAATTGAAAAAAACAACAACAAACTAAACCTAAAGGAAGTAGAAAGAAGGAAATAACAAAGATTAGAGCACAACTAAATGACATAGAGAATAAGAAAGCACAAGAAAAAATAAAACCTAAAGCTGGTTCTTTGAGAAGATCAATAAATTTGACAAAACCTTCACCAGACTAACAAAGAAAAAGAGAGAACAGATGCAAATACACAAAATAAAGAATGAGCAAGGGGATATCACTACTGACCCCACAGAAATAAAGAGTATCATAAGAGGATACTTTGAAAAATTATATGCCAACAAGAATGATAATTTAGAAGAAATGAACAAATTTCTACAAACTCACAAACAACCTACATTGACAAAAAAAGAAATTGATGAACTCAACAGTCCAATTACAAATAAAGAAAATATTCAATCATCAAAAACCTCCCAACTAAGAAGAGCCCAGGACCAGAGAGCTTCACAGATGAATTCTACCAAACATTCCCCAAAGAGCTAACACCAATCCTGCTTAAGCTCTTCCAAAAAATAGAAGTAGAAGGAATATTCCCTAAGTCATTCTACGATGCTAACATTATCCTAATACCAAAACCAAACAAAGATACCACAAGAAAGGAAAATTACAGATCAATTTCTCTAATGAACCTAGATGCTAAAATCCTCAACGAAATGCTTGCTAATCACATTCAACAATATATCAAAAAATTATACACCATGACCAAGTGGGTTTCATCTCAGTTATGCAAGGATGGTTCAACATTAGAAAATCAATCAATGTAATACACCACATAACAGATTGAAAGAAAAAAGTCACATGATCATCTCTATAGATGCAAGAAAAGCATTTGACAAAATACAACAACTTTTCCTGATAAAAACAATGCAAAAGATAGGAATAGAAGAAAACTTTCTCAACATGATAAAGGGTGTATATGGAAAACCCAAACCTAACATCATCTTCAGTGAGGAAATCCTAAAAGCTTTCCCTCTGAGTTCGGGAACAAGACAAGAATGCCCACTATCACAATTCTTTCTTAACATTGTCTTAGAGGTACTTGCTCAAACACTGAGGCAAGAAAAAGGTATAAAAGGCATCGAAATCGAAAAAGAAGAAGTAAAAATTTCATTATTTGCAGATGACATGATCCTATATGTAGAAAGTCCTGAGAAATCTACAACAAAGTTTCTAGAACTTATAAAGGAGTTCAATAATGTCACAGGCAATAAGATCAAAGCTCAAAAATCAGTAGCATTTCTGTACACCAATAATGAGCAATTTGAGGAGGAAATAAAGAAAAAATAACATTTACAAAAGTAACTAAAAGAATCAAATACCTAGGAATAAATTTAACTAAAGATGCAAAGGACTGACATACAGAAAACTACACAACAGTGTTAAAGGAAATAAAAGAGGACTTAAATAAATGGAGGAATATTCCCTCTTCATGGATAGGAAGACTAAAGATGATCAAGATGTCTATCCTACCCAAACTAAGCTACAGATTTAATGCAATCCTGCTCAACACTGTATTTTTTATGGAACTAGAAAAACTAACTACAAAATATAATTGGAAATTTAAGAAGCCCCCAATTGCCAAATACATATTGAAAAAGAGAATTGAAGTTGGAGGTATCACATTACAAATGTTCAGTGGTCAAAACTTCATGGTATTGGCAACATATAGTCATACGGACCAATGGAATCAAATAGAGAATTCTGATATATATCCTCACATATACCATCATCTGATATTTGACAAGGCCACCAAGCCCACTCAGTTGGGAGAGAATGGCCTCCTCAACAAGTGGTGCTTGGAGAACTGGATATCTATACCCAGAAGAATGAGAGAGGAACACCATCTCACACCTTATACAAAAATCAAATCAAGATGGATCAAAGATCTGAACATAAGATCCTCAACTATAAAGGCCTTGGAAGATAATGTAGGGAAACATCTACACGACCTTATAGTAGAAAATGATTTCATGAACTTCACACCCAAAGCATGAGATGCAAAAAAATAAATTGATAAATGGTATCTCCTCAAAATTATAAACTTCTGCCCCTCAAAGGATGTTATCAAAAAAAATAAAAAGGCAGCCTACACAATGGGAGGAAATATTTTGCAACCATATATCTAATAGAAACCTTATATCCTGCATATATAAAGAAATCCTACACCTTGAAAAGAAAAAGGAAAACAACCCATTTAAAAAATGGGCAAGTGACCTGAAAAGACACTTCTCCAAGGAAGAAATACAAATGACTTAAAAGCACATGAAAAAATGTTCGACATAGCTACCTATTAGGGAAATGCAAATCAAAACTACGAGATACCATCTTACAGCCATTAGAATGGTGGCTATTAAAAAACAGCAGACTATAAGTTTTGGAGAGGATGTGGAGGAATGTGAAAACTCATCCACTGCTGGTGGGATTGTGGAATGGTCCAGCCAGTGTGGAGGACAGTCTGTTGGTTCCTCAAAAAACTAACTATAGATCTTCCATATGATCCAGCAATTCCACTGCTGGGTATATACCCAGAAAAATTGAAAGCAAAGACATGAACAGATATATGCACATCAATATTCATAGCGGCATTGTTCACTGTTGCCAAAAGTTGGAATCAACCCTGGTGCCCATCAACAAATGAATGGATAAACAAAATGTGGTACATTCATACAATGGAATATTACTCAGCTGCAAGAAGGAATGCAGTGCTAACACACAGAATAACAGGGATGAATCCTGAAGACCTTATGTTGAATGAAGAAATCCAGGAATTGGAGGATGAACAGTACATGACCTCACTGATAAAAATTTAGGCAAGTGAGCAGTCTCCGAGAACCATTGTCTGAAAGATAGGTTAACAAGAGAGAGAGAGAGAGAGAGAAGAGAATGTTGTGAGCCTTCACCCATACAGACATAATCTATGGTAATATGATAGAGTATAGTTGCGTATTGAAGGATAGGACAGGTTCGTAGTGATATTACTGGGTTTGGTGGTGCAGGGCTGACAGGTAGGTAGATTAGGAAGGGTGGGTTAGAATAACCAGGATACTGGAGGGAAAGTTGGGGGTGGGACCAAGTGAACATGGGATTTGTGGGTATGAGGCTGAAAGTGCAGGAGTGGGAATGCTTTTATGGCAATATGACAAAGGAGTGTCACTGGTTTAGGGTGGTGGCTGTGATGGCATTTAGGATGGAGTGCATCTGGAGCAGGCTTCTGGGGATTATGTGAGTGTTCATCCTGTCATAATGTGCTGTGTCA